>OZJO01016709.1:0-14905 GCA_900406225.1 Acrobeloides nanus | reverse complement strand
GAGCGACCACTTTTTGGATAGCTAAGCGTATGAGGAACATTATGTAAAAGAAATTATTGACAATGACTTCGATTTCAAGGAGATATGATTTTTTGAAAAAAATGTCATTTTTTCAACTTTTTCAAATTCAAAAGGCCATAACTCAGCTAAAATAAAATATTTTTCAATAATTTCTTTTATAGAACGTTCCTTTCTACAGTAGCTATCCAAAAAGTGGTCGCTCGAAGAAATCCGATTTAAACTCGATTTTTAAAAGAGCAATCATTAATACCTTCTAATAGAGCCCCATGGGGTTCTATTAGAAGTTTTACGGTATTGCCATTTTATTACCAGGTTGTATTCGTTTAAATCTGAAGGATAATAAAAAACCAATTAAATATTATGCATGATATTACTTTTTAACATATTTATCGCATGACTAATTGCACTACAAGTTCTCCTTTCTTATCTAAATAAAAGCATTTCAAAGATCAAAAAATTTCATACATTTATTCTCTAACAAGGAAACACCCCAAACTGTTAGGTCAAAACCTATGTCAAAATGAATTTTATGTTAAAGAGCACCAAAAAATACATCGAAAAACGTGAAAAATTTTTCCCCGTGAGACGCCTCTGTGGAGCCCAAAATGTGTTATATAGGGCCATTTTTGGGTCTGAAAGATAGCCTCATAGCTTTTTATGGTTAAAAGCTTTTTCGATAATTTTTTGTATATCTGTTAGGGGGTGAAAAGGCATAAATTATGACTTATTAACTTTGACCTCAAACCTTTGCCTTCATGGATAAAAACGCTTTACAAAAATGATACCATTTTTCTGAGGAAAAATCGTACTTTCAGGGGTCTAAATTCGATTTTGTTTTGCTCGCCTCGATTTTAAATTGACTTAAAAACTGTTTCTAAATCAGAAAAACACTTTCTGATCGTTTTTGGCACAAGTTATGAAAATTTAATTTTCGACCCCCAATGGCCGGAAGACATGGAGGGTCCCTAGGGGTCGAAAATTAAATTTTCATAACTTGTGTCAAAAACGATCAGAAAGTGTTTTTCTGACTCAGAAACAGTTTTTTAAGTCGATTTAAAGTCTATTCGAGCAAAATAAAGTCGAATTGAGAGTCCCGAAAGTTCGATTTTTCTTAAGAAAAATGGTATCATTTTTGTAAAGCGTTTTATCCATGAAGGCAAAGGTTTGAGGTCAAAGTTAATACGTCATAATTTATGCCTTTTCACCCCCTAACAGATATAGAAAAAATTATCGAAAAAACTTTTAACCATAAAAAGCTATGAGGCTATCTTTCAGACCCAAAAATGGCCCTATATAACACATTTTGGGCTCCAGGCCCACAGAGGCGTCTCACGGGGAAAATTTTTTCACGTTTTTCGATGTATTTTTTGGTGTTCTTTAACATAAAATTCATTTGGACATAGGTTTTGACCTAACAGTTTGGGGTGTTTCCTTGTAAATATCAAGACAATAGCCACGTCATTCTTAAGGCAATCTCCCACCCTTTTTCTAGACTGATTAGGACTGACATTTAGATGAATAATAATTTTTGATTTTATTAAAGTTCAATCTGGTTCTTTGATCAGTTAACACTCCTTTTTCCGCATGCCATCTCAATATAAAATGATCTTAGTAAATGATTTTAGCATCCTTTCACATTATTTTACATTAAAAAAATGAGTTCTTTAACTTTTGGAGTAATGATTTCTCTTGTTTTTTGCATAACTGTAAAAGAAATTTATGGACGTAGGTTCATCAAATGTTAAAAATTTATAAAACCTTTTAGAAACCTGTCCTGGTGGTACTTTTTGTTTAGAAGGGAATTGTCCCATAGGATATACATGTGATGCCGATACAGATTGTTGTTTTTGTAAGACTTTACTACTGTTCCCAAAATTTTGATGTTTCAGATCCAACTACAACGATGAAAACCTCCACAACATCTACCACTACCGCTGCAATTACGACTACAACACTTCCAAGTTTTATATGTCAAGATGTTGCTACACAAACTGAGTGTAACTCTTATTTAAACTATTGTTCAAACCCAAACTATACTGAGTTACTGTCGAAATATTGTAGAAAGACTTGTAGGATGTGTGGCTCAAATTGTCAGGATCAATCTGCGAAGTAAGTTTTATGAAATGCGGTCGTGTTTTTAATAAGAAAAAACTTTAGATGTCCCACTTATGTTAGCAATGGGTTTTGTACAGCGCCGTTTTATAAAAATGATTTATGTTATTGTGCAGTTTCATGTGGAGTTTGTAATAAAAGTTGTTGAATTTATTTATAAACGTAGTAAATGAAATTTACTCGATGCACTCATTATGGCCTGACAGGTCTATATATAATATATAAAGTGGCTGAAAAAAGCTTGCGTTAACGTCACAAATTAGATTGTTTTGTTTTTTGATCCATCCAATCACATGAGCTACTTATAGGCTTATTTTAAAGCGCTATTGAGATTTAACACAATCTCCTTATGTCCAGGTTACCATGGGGTGAATTTTCCAAAAAGTAATTCTGAACAGGGATGTACACGTGTACGATTTTCGTGTACGTGTATGTAATCTACACATTTAACGTGTACGTGTAGTACACGTACACGTTAAAATCTGCGTTTTGAGCAAAATCGCTCCACACAAAGTTTGTACAGGGTGTTACAAAATTTCTGTCCATATACTTACATTAGTTATTTATTGCAAAATTTATTGTAAATTTTTATTTGATACCGAACAAAAAACAACAACAAAACATAATATAACTAATTATTCTCGAAATGGCCGCCATCGGCCTCGATACACTTCTTTAAACGCTTGGGGAAGTCATCTACCACACGGTCGATAACATCTTGAGATATGTTATTCCAGGCCTTCGTCAAACTCTTTTTCAATGCAGTGATTGACTGATGGGGCTTTGAGCATGCCTCGGCCTCCAAGATGCTCCATATGCTGTAGTCCATGACGTTCAGATCGAGCGAATTCGGTGGCCACTCGCCGTTGTCTCGTTGTGGGCTGATGTCGACTTCGATAAACTCCGGCACGTTGTCGCGGATCAAGTTCTGAGTCTCTTCGGCCTTGTGCAATGGGGCTCCGTCTTGCATGAATACCCAGTTCCGTCGCCCATACGTCCTTCAGGTATGGGCGAAGACAAGTATTTAAAAAACAATTTTAAATAAAATTGTACAAAATTGGAGCAAAATACGATGAAAAAAAATATATGGACAGAACTTTTGTAACACCCTGTACTTCCGCACGTATGCCATATTTAGAATTAATGAAATCTGATCGGAAAAATTAAGCACACGTCTATCGAAAATATAATTTAATAATCTTTTACTGAGAAAATTGGATAGTCATCAACTAAATTTAATAAATACACAAAATCGTATGACTTTTCATATTGCAAGTTTAAAAGTAGTCTTATACCGCTTCGTAATTTTGATTTTTTTATGCAATTTCGATAAGTCTCGAGAAGTTGGCGAGAGAAGAAAGGTGTATTAGATTGTTACATAAGTTGAAATCCTATGGTCAAAAATGGTTTACAAAGAAAAGACCTTTTGTGGGATTTTGAGGTACCTTCTTTTTAAAGAGAGGCCCAAAAACGGGGTCGGATAGAAAATTTTTTTAACAATTGACCCTCTAGGGGTAATTTTATGCGAGAATCGATTGTGCGCACTCCCCAATCGTGAAAACGCTTTTTTGACCCTGATTCATAAAAGGGATCGATGAAACAAGGGTTTTCAAGCATTGAAAATACGATTTTTTGGTTTTTTTCCTGAATCAGGGTCAAGGAAGGGGTTTTTTGGTATGGGGAACTCGAATCCGAAGAATTTTTTGACTTTGTCCATTGGAAGGTTTCCTTACGAGGGGATTAAGCCAAAAAAGACTTGTTCTTTGTTTTGCAATTTTAGCCATATTTTTTGTGTCATGTCCATAAAATAGGGTACTCTAACGACAGTATTCATCTGCTTATTCTTATGAATCTTTCAATGCAAGTTTTGTGATCTTCTTTCAATCGCGGCCAAGTAAAGATATGAACTTTGTTAGCACACATATGTGCCATTTCCGCTCTTCGTTGCATGCATAAACAACTTTTTTTGATAAAGTGGCGTTTCGATTCTGATAGTAATAAGTCCCTATGATATGGTCTCAAACGACTTCACATTTATTCAAATTGATCAATTTATTAGATAGATAATTAGAATGGTTAGAAAAGAGATTTATGAATAAAAGTTATGATATGATAAGGAAGTGCGAGCAATCGATTCCTAGCCTAGAAAAATCTAAGAATCGACGGTTTTCTCATAAAAATCCGAAAATGTTTGATTTTCGCTTCAATACACCGATTCTTTCCCTGAATCAGGGTCAAGGAAACCTTTTCAAGGTTTGGGAATGCGCGCAATTGATTTCCTGCATAAAATTACCCCTAGAGAGTCACTTGTTAAAAAAAATTTCCTACGCGGCCCCGTTTTGGACCCCTCTTTAAAAATAGCAGGTATCCCAAAATCTCACAAAACGTCTGTTCTTTGTAAGCCAATTTTGACCATAACCCCGAGGTCTAGGACAAAAAATAACGGCGGATTCGTGTTATGTATTCTTATGTACAGGGTGGCCCATAAAAAAGTGGCTTTTGCGATTTTTTGGGACCCAGTTCATACAGTTTTTCTTCATAACATAAATTTTTTCACAAAAAGTGATGTTCTACAAAGTTGTCCGTCGTGATCTCAGGAACAACTTTGTAGAACATCACTTTTTGTGAAAAAATTTCTGTTATGAAGAAAATCCTTATGAACCGGGAACCAAAAAAGCCACTTTTTATTGGGCCACCCTGTATTTTCCTCATTAAGGGACTAATGTTGCTCTTCAATATGCACTGAAGACATTAGCTTCATTAGGGATGCTAATCCACGAAATTTTAAATTTCATCATCGATGCAATTGCTATAATTTCAATTCCCTTATATGCTCGATTTTTATGGGTACAATTAAAAACTAGCCTGACATCTTCAAAGGATGCTTTAACCAATGGTTTTACTGTTTTGCTATTATTTTTTGGTAAATTTCTATCATATCTAGACAAGGGGTCCAGATATGGAATCTTCTCGGATGAGAGACTTTTGCGCACCGACATTTGCGCACCAATATTTGCGCACCAACATTTGCGCATCGACATTTGAGCACTGGGCATTTGCTCACCGGACATTTGTGCACCGACATTTGCGCCCCGAACTTTATAAAATTTCTGCTTACAAACAAGTTCACACTATTGTAAGAAAACCGGTGTAAAAGTTAACTCATGTTTCATTGTGCAAATGCGCAAATGTCGGTGCACAAATGTCCGATGCGCAAATGTCTGGTGCGCAAATGTCGGTGCGAAATGTCGGTGAGCAAATGTCGGTGCGCAAATGTCCGGTGCGCAAATGTCGATGCGCAAATGTCTCTCACCCACCTTCCCCCTCTTTTGACCCATGTTTGTCTAAAGATCCCCCTAAAAAATCTTGGCGACCTTTTTTGGTCGTAAATCATCGCTTGCGGCGCTGATTTTTTTGTCAAAATGATGGATTCAAAATTTTTTACTCGCGGAGCGCTTCGACCAAAAAAAGGGCGCCAACTTGAAGGGTGGTACACGTGTGTGCCACCAGTATAAAGTTAGAATTTTCTGTGGAAGTTTGTACACGTGTGTTACTCACCCCCCCCCCCCCCCTGCTGTTAGCCCAAGGACCCCCCGCATACAAATTTTTGGAAAATATGGATCCCTCTGTCCAGTTATTATTTTTATTCATTTTAAGCCTTTAGGCACATACGATATTTACTATACTCTTATCGATTTACTTTTTGTCGAATTACCACAAAATGGATTTGCACCCGATTGGTATTTGACCAATGGAGATGTTAAGGGCAAGATTACTATGGTCACTACATTAGCCTGTGCACCCACACATTTATTGGTGACATTCACTCTGGCGTTGAATAGGTATACTGCTGTTAAAATGCCGATTAAATATAAGGATGTAAGTAAAGCTTTTATAGACCAAATCAAGGTTTTTGTCTTACAAAAAAATTGCGCAACAAAAATAAAAAACAACCTCAGTACAATTAAAATTTTAGATATGGTCAAAACGAAACTCAATGATCATTTCAATTTCACTTGTTATGTTACTAGTACTTTATCATTTGCCTGTTTTAGTCTTCGCACAATTTAGAGTAAGAAAAAACTCATTTAAAAGATTCACAAATATACTAGGCATGTTATGGCCCTAAAGATTGTTACGGTGCTACAGGTGTGCATTATTTATATGTTACAACATATAATCAATGGAATCAAGCATATCTTATGGCTTTATTTGGCCTTTCAATAATAACTTTAGTGCCATCTATTTTTGCTTATATAGTTGTTGGGCATTATTTATATAAGCATTCGGTATGAGAATATTCCCAGTGACGTAGCCAAAGTCTGGTTGACAGACCCAACCTGAAAGAGGGTGTCAATATCTTCCAAAAACTTGAACGGGGGACCCCTATTGGACAAACAAAAATGGCATTTTTTGGCCAAAAACTATTTTGACGACCAAAAAAGGTCGCCGAGATTTTTTGGAGGAAGGTCCTTGGGTAAACTTGGGCCAAAAGGGGGGGGGGTAACATGTACTCGCCTCCCTCAAAATTTTTCTTGTGCGACCAAACTTTTTTGACTATACTTTTTCAAAATTGTTGTGCGGATACCCAGATTTTTTGGGGCGCGCTGCGCGGCCACCCCTCCCCAATTGGGGTTTGGAGGGTTGTTAATGTGTGCTCTGTAATATAAAAAATTTAGTCAATATTTCATGGAGACAGTGCAAAAATGCAAGTTCTAAAGCTGACTCTTGCTGCATTGTTCCCTAGTATAGGTAAAACCTATTCAACAAGTTTTTTATAGAAAAAAACATTTAGGAACACTCTTGGTCGTACTCCTACTGTCCTCTTACGATTTAGCATGGAGAATTTTTCAAATCGAATTGCTTCCGTATGAAACGTATCTAGTACTCATGCGATTTTTTCTTGAAATTCAAAATTTATCTTTACCCTGGATTCTGCTATCCTTATTTTTGGAGGTATCCATTTTGATTAAAAAATAGTTATCATCGAACATTTAGATCAATCAAAAAATGTTTCCATGTTGCAGTTGTATGCCATTTTGGCTGAAACCAGCACCGAGTACAAGCCTTTCTGTACCGACTATTTTGTTCAATAATCCACAATAAAATTTACAAATAAATAAAATTCTTTTTTGTTGGAAAAAATAAATTTTTGACCCGCTAAATGAATTTTCATTGGAAAATTTTTGATGAACAATAGCGAACAAAAATCTTAGACCACACATGTTAAATGTGTTAGGACTTTTCTTCATTTTGGCGAGTTTCTGTTCCTAATATGGAATCATGCATTCTAAGGTTGAAAATATGCCTATCTGGTATAAAATCTTGTGTTGCCCATCTTATTCTTTGATAATTGTTACATACACAATAAAAAACCGCGAGCATATTTGTGCCCAAATCTTTGGTAGATTGAAATACATATTAGACCAACCATTTCTTGTCCAGTTTATGCTTCTAGGATTCCCTTTTTTGGACCTCTGGGTAATTTTCCACATTCTGGGCAACGTTGAAGAAGCATTTCCAATGGCATACGAACCTTTGTTCCGCAACTTTGCGCCCGACAACATTTATTTCCTGACAGATGTTACCATGACAAAATGTTTCGTGACAGATCTTTCATGACACAAAAAATTGTGACAAGTATTTTATCACAGTTGTTTTAGCACAAAAGTTATACCGACAAATGTTTTATGACAATTGTCACCACGACACTTGTTACTGCGACAGATGTTTCGCGAAAGATATTTCGCGACACTTGTTAAATTATATGCTTATCAAATTGTTTCTTATTGATAAGTTCGACAAGCAGGCTAGATAACGATGTAATTTTTCTTCTCTTTCCTCACCGCTTCTGTTGCGAAAAAATTACATCGTTGTCTAGCCTGCCTATCGAACTTATCAAGGAGAAAAAACTGTCGAGATGCATCTGTCGCGGTAACAAGTGTCCTAAAAAGGTGACGAAAAACAACTGTCATAGTAACTTTAGTACAAGGAACAAATGTCAATAAATATGTGTACAGAAACAACTGCCGGAAACAAATGTCATGAAATAGGTGTCGTGTAACATGTTCGCGGAACAACGATCCGTATGCCTTTCCAATTGGTTCAATTCCACAATGGTGAATCTTGATTATTCTCTTCAATTTTATCTTCATCTTGTACTTCTATTTTTTATTCAAACATGATAAAAAGCTTAAAACAACAAAAAACAGCTAAAAAAGTTACAATTTTATTACATCATAATAAAAAATGAACAAGTAAAAATTGTTGCAATTGAAAAAACAGCAAAATTTCCTATATCCTTGATCCAATAGCTCGAATCTATTTATTTGAATGGATAATATGGATGGCTTTTTGCACTAAAAATTTCAAATATTCGTATTTTTTCCCTTAAACTCACATTTCCAGGTCGAAAATTTTTGGCTCGTCTGGGATTCCCTTGAATTTTTCCATTTCTTCATTGGTGAGCTCAAAATCGAAAACTTGCTTATTTGAGCGAATACGCTCCGGATTCGAACTTTTCGGAATTACTGCAATTCCACGTTGGATCATTTGTCGAAGAAGGATCTAAACAACAATTTTTCCTTTATCAATCTTTCAGAAAAGACCTGTGCAGGATCTTTTTTGTATTTTATTGCCAATTCAAGCACGTATGGATGCTTTAAAGGCTCTGGATCACCTTCTTTCTTAAAATCATCTGGTCTACCAGGATTACCAAGAGTCGTATAAGAAGTCATAACAATACCAAGTTTTTTGCAAAAATCATGTAATTCGTATTGTTGTAAGTAGAGATGGCATTCAACCTAGAATAAAAACATAAAAATCCAAACTTCATTTTTTTAGCAGACTAAAGAGTGGAATACTACTCCATTGAAGTAGGCTTCGTTTCCTTAAAAATCCAAAAACATTTTACTTGCAAATTCTGCGGCTTAACTTCCGCTTTATCATACAAATCTTGAATCTGTTCTTCATTAAAATTCGAAATCCCAATTGTTTTAAAGACGCCTTGTTTATAAAACTTTTCCAAAACCTTCCATGTTTCTAGATGTGGCGTTAAATCAAATTCTATCTCACCTTTAGCTAATCTTGCAAAAAATTCTTGAAGAGATAGTTCAGGTCCTGGTAATGGCTAAAGTTTTATTTTCAAAAATAAAAAAACAAAACTGGGAACCTTCAATGGAGCTGGCCAGTGGATTAAGAAACAATCAATGTATTCAGTTTTTAGTTTTCTAAGTGATTCCATGATGGATTTTTCTGCTACTTCTGGTTGATGGTTGGTCAGAGCTAGCTAAATTTTTATGTCGCTAATAAATAATCTTATCATTTTGCTAAATCAGTTGACAATGAGTGACAAATTTGTCACATTGTCTCTCTAAAAAGTGACAAGTTGACATACTGACAACTATTGTCACTTCATTAAATTTTCAATATTTGAGTGTTAAATAACCATTATCATGCTCGAAAAATATTAATTTCGACATTTTTCTTAAAATGACAAGGGTTGTCATTGTCTTGTCACTTGGACATCCCTACCTTTGAAGTGATAAAAATATCCTCTCTCTTCAACTTTCCACTTTTGATTGCCTCATCCAAAAATTCTCCAATTATATGTTCATTCCCATACAATTGGGCCGTATCAATATTCCTATATCCACTTTCAATGACCACCGCTAAAGCTTTCTTCAATTGCTCGGCATCAGCCAACTATAATTTTTGAGTTACTAAGGGGTCATCCAGATATTACGTAATCATATTGGGAGGGGGAGGGTCGGCCCTCCTCATAAAAATTGATTATGTTAGTGTATTTTTGATGATTATGTTTGGGGGGGGGGTAAACTACCAAAAAGTTAATTATGTAATATCTGGATGATCCCTAAAACATAAGAGTAATATAAAAAACTATACCCCTCCTGACCCATATCCAATATTTGGAAACTGCACACCATTGTTTAAAGTTAGTTTCGGAAGTGGGGTAGTCATTTTTTAAAATTAAAAATTATACTTCTAAATTATATGAAAATAAATGTTAAAAAAATGTCAAAAAATATTAGTAATAAATAAAAACACAATGTTCAGCAAAATAATTTTTTTGATGATAATGGAAGTAGAGAGCCTCTTATACAAAAAAAATAGAGGCGGATGTGCAATTTTACCTGCGCACTTGAATTTGAGCGTGGATGAACGAATTGAGAACACAATGTATAAAATATAAGAGTGACATAAAAACGAGTTGGATCTCAAAAATACACTACAAACTATATGCAAAGTAATTTATTAATTTTACAAACGACAATTGGATTATAGCACTTTTTATCCTTCAGATAAGCATGGCGGAAAAAGAACAAGCATCCAAATTTATAGCCGATTTATACCTGTGGATTCAACTCATTGAGACGAACAAAAAAAGTACAATATCATGGGGGAGGATTCTAACTGTATTGACATGTTGTTTAATTTACTAGCATTTATAGGCTCAAGTTTTCGCACCTCGACTTGTTACAAGCTTTTTTGTAACAAGCCTTTAAATTAATCCATCTCTTCCGAGAATCGATTTTTGTAGTCTTGTGATGATTTTTTGTTTATTCATAATTTAACTTGCACAACAATGTTTTTATTTTGTCCAAAATCTTTATTAGAGTGTGAGAACTAAAAATGCCTAAATTTAGGATGGTCAGCGCTAGGGGGTACGTTAAGTCATTTTTTATTTTAACAAAAAATAATTATAAATTGCATGTAAATACAAATATCTGCTACATAAACATTAAGATACGATATATTCGAAAGAGTGGGTAGATTTTTTGTTTGAGTTGTATGGGTTGAATTGTCCTGAGTTTTGTTCGGGTTGAGTGGTCCGTGGGTTGAGAGTGTCTGCCCCCGTTTAACACTACGTTCGAACTTTCGAGATATCATATCTTAAGCAGTTTAGAAGCATTTGCTATGAACAATTGATGATCCGCATTCATCGAATTCTTCCCTACTAATCCACATTTGTTGGAAGGTGGAAAGTGATGCAAGAATGGAGCCACCACGGAATGTAGAGTATTTACGTTCTGGTGGGGCGATGCACTCGACATCCATGGTTGATGGGGCAATTAATTCGATTTCTTTTTTCATACGATCAGTAAATCCGGGGAACATAGATGTACCACCGGAAAGAACAATGTTACTATAAAGATTTTTACGAATATCCATATCGCATTTCATTATACTAGCATATGTCATCTCGTGGATTCCGGGAGATTCTAGAAAAAAAGATTATTTTCCTTAAAAAATGAAAGTCTTACTCATTCCAAGAAAGCTGGGCTGGAACAACACTTCAGGACAGCGGAATCTCTCGTTTCCAATAAGGATGTCTTGACCATCAAGAAGCTCATAACTCTCGTTGGGAGCCGAACTAGCAAGTTCTTGATCAAAGTCCAATGCAACATAGCAACATTTCTCCTTGATATCACGAACCGCTTCTCGTTCAGCCGTGGTGACAATGGTATAGCCGCGGTTAGTGAGGCTCATTATCATGTAATCTGTAAGATTTCGGCCAGCGAGATCAAGACGACTAATGGCATGGGTGAGAGCATATCCTTCATAAAATGGTACCTAAAAATAAAAACTTGGGAAAAAATATTTAAAAAAATACTATGTGTGTAACTCCATCACCAGTATCGAGAACAGCACCGGTTGTGCGCCCAGATGCCAAAAGAGATAGAAATGCTTGAATGCTGACATACATAGCAGGGACATTGAAGGCTTCGAAAATGATCTAAGAATGAAGCAAACTTGACATCTACTTCAGTAGCGTAATTTCGACAAGTGAATGGAGAGAGGGGGTACATGTCTTTCGAAAAATTTCTTTTGTTTCGCTCCCCCTGGTCCCCTCATAATTACGCCATCGATCTATTTACCTCAGTCATGCGTTCTCGGCCGATCTTTGTATTGAGTGGAGCTTCAGTGAGCAACACTGGATGCTCTTGTGGGTCGATGCATAACTTGTCGTAGAAGATATGGTGCCAGATTTTCTCCATGGCATCCCAGTTTGTAACGACGCCGTTTTCGATGGGATATTTCAAGGTAAGGATACCTCGCTTCGATTGTGCTCTATCCCCGATGAACAAGTCCTACAAAATCAATTTTTACGGGGTCAATGTTTTTTTTGCCAATACTTCTGGTCCATCGATACTCCTACGAAGACCTTCACGGGGACTTCCAATAATTGAAGGAAGAACGGCGCGTGGTGCGCCGTCGCCGGCAAAACCCGCCTTGCATGTACCGGATCCATTGTCAATAACCAATGCGACATGTTCTTCGCCGCCCATTTTTTGCTATTATCATCTAACCTTTAAAAAAGGATCAGCTAAATTTGGAATAAACTTTTTTTATAAGAAAGTCCACGATGCGTCGGTCATGTTTTGCTTTGAAAGTAAATTCTAATTCACTCACTTCGTAAAAAAGCGATTGCAGCATTTTTTATAACTCTAAGAGACAAATAAGATGAGACCAAAATTATTCAAATTGAAAATTATATTGGATTATTGAAGCGAAAACATGAAACAGGGTCTTCGTTTTTTTAATAACTCAAAACAATTTTCAAATTGGATAATTTTGATGCCATTTTATTCGTCCCATAGTTGCTAATCGCTTTTTTATGAAACTTTAAGGATCTTTGTAAAAATGGATTTTATATAGTTCGTCAATAAAATTCAAGTGATGCCAATCCCTTCGCTTCAATACACAAACACGTTTAAATTTTTCATGCAATTTTTTACGCATTTATCCTCTAGGAGTGAATGTATTAGAATTTACTTCCAATGCCAGACATGATCGACACGTCGTGAACTTTCTTATAAAGCATTTTTTTCAAAATTGGACTGGTCCTTTAAATAAAAACCTTAAAGAATAATTACAATGTAAAAAAATGAGAAAAGCCCATTTCTTAACCTTATCAAAAATCAATTGGCAATTTATGTACCCAAAAATATTATTAAATAAACAATATAAATGCTTGAAAGACTCTTATCAAGAATGTTATGAAATAAGCATGTTTAGACGAATTAAAATCCTTGGTAATTTAGGAAAAATGAAAGTTGTCATTTATTATAACCCATCGAGGAGAATAAAATGACACCAAAATTATTGAAGTTGAAAATTGTTTTGTATTATTGAAACGAAAACTCGGAATCAGAATCAAAGGGCACTTGATATGCTCTTACCCACTGGGCCATTCTTGCCATTAATTAAACTTTTTAACAAGTAACCCTCTAGGGGCAATTTTATGAGGGGAATCGAATGTGCGCATTCCCGAACCTTGAAAACTCTTCCTTAACCTTGATTCAGGGAAGGAATCGGTGCATTGAAGCGAAAATCAAGCATTTTCGGATTTTTATGAGAAAAATCGACTCTTAGGTTTTTCTAGGCGGGGAATCGAATGCGCGCACTTTCGAACCGTGAAAACGCTTCTTTGACCCTGATTCAGGGAAGGGGTCGGTGTATTGAAGCGAAAATCAAACATTTTCGGATTTTTATGAGAAAATCGTCGATTCTTAGGTTTTTCTAAGCGGGGAATCGATTGCGCGCATCCCCGAACCCTGAAAACGCTTCCTTGACTCTGATTCAGGGAAGGAATTGGTGTATTGAAGCGAAAATCCGGAATGTTTGATTTTCGCTTCAATACACCGACCCCTTCCCTGAATCAGGGTCAAGGATCATTTTCACGCTTCGGTAATGCGTGCAATCGATTTTTCGGATAAAATTACCTCTAGATGTGTTAAAAAAATTTAAAAAATTTTTCTATTCGACCATAATCTGGACCCCCTTTAAAGACGTTTTTCGGAGTAGTAAAACTCGCCAAGAAGTCTTTGGGTTTATGAACGAGGCTTTTGGATCTAGTGAAAAAGGTTTCTTTTGTATTCGTGAAAATCACATAAAAAGTTCTTGGAGTAGTGAAAATCATAAAGAGGCTTTTTGACTAATGAAAATCGCCTAAAGACGTTATTGCGGAGTAGTGAAAATAGCCTAAAAAATGATTGGATAAGTAAAAATACTATAAATTTTTTTAAAATATAAACATTTTTAGGGAGAGAAAAAATATTTTTAAAGCGAGAAAAAATATTTGGCGCCCAAAAATATTATGCTCATTGAATAATCAATACTATTGAGCGATGATTGAAAGACACTTATCAATAATATTAGGAATATTATTATTCGAGTAAATATTTTATTTATTTGAGTAGATAAAATATTTATCTGAGTATATTTAGGCTTAGCCTTGGGCTTAGCCATAGGCTTAGACTTGGGCTTAGGCTTAGCCTTAGGCTTACAAGTAAACATCACGAACTTGATTTCCTAGATTTTGACAAAAACTATCAAAAAATGTTTGTTATGGTGCCCCTATAAACGTACTATAAGAATTTTTTCCCCAATCCTTACCGTTTTCGATAAAAACAGCAAAAAAGTTTAAAATAAATATACTCTTTCTACCTGGTTAAAAAAATAAGTGTATTATTACTTTCATGCGTAGTCCAGTGGATATGCTATGGTTTTATCATTTTGCAGTCCGGGGTTCAATCCCCGGCGAAGAAAAATTTTTTTGCATTTTTTATTTTTTTAAATTTTTATTACAGTCAAACCTCCATATAGTGACACCCCCTGTGTATTATCACGAAAGACAAAAATTGAAAAAATTTTTCGGCAGTTCGCTAGCATTTGCCTTCTTCTGCAAAATAGCCGAAAAAATTTTGATTAGTTAAAATTTTTCAGGAAAATTTTTAGCTTTTTTCCA
>OZJO01016708.1:0-34501 GCA_900406225.1 Acrobeloides nanus | reverse complement strand
AATCAATACAATGTCTATAGCAATTACATACATAGTACAGGGTGTGCCAATAAAAAGTGGATTTTTGTGATTTTTTGTCATTTTTGCTTTAATACACACCGTCTCCTTCCTTATTCATCAAATATTGCACCACTTGAGGGCTTTTATTGGAGGAAACGATTGAGCGCATTCTCGCTTTATTTAAGATTATTCAAGGAGGGATTATGTTGAAGTATAAATAAAAAACCGTACAAGAGAGTTGATCCGCTAGGCGCGCGAAGCGCGATCAATATAGGCTTAGGTTTCATACATACACAGTACCGGAGGGTAAATAACTCCCGCCGGATGGATAGATGAATGACCGAAAGGGGCGGGATAGATGGATGAATGACTGAAAAACACTAATAATTGATTTTTTTGAAAATTTTGAAAAGTTTGTTATTTTTTAGTGATGTTTAAAAAAAATTTTTGAAAATTTTAAAAACACCCTTATAATTTTTTCGGAATTTTTTATTTTTGGTCATGATGGATGGCTGAATGGCAAAATTGGGCTGATGGATGAATGATAGGTGGAGGGATAATTTATCTCCCCCTCTTGTGCATGTATGTTAGGCGTGCCTAGCACGCGAAGCGCGTTAGTTTAGCATTGAAAATTACATATTTTACGTAAAAATTATATATCCGAGGGATATCTTATTGACACAAATTTAAACAAAGTAAAGATTGACTGAGTTTTAAAAAAATTTATCACATCATAAACATCCAGAGCTCTCAATATGAAAAATATCAAAAATTTTCGACATCACTGAGATTTCTTGANTATATATCCGAGGGATATCTTACTGACACAAATTTAAACAAAACTCAAGTAAAAATTGACTGAATTTTTTAAAATTTATCACATCATAAACATCCAGAGCTCTCAATATGAAAAATATCAAAAATTTTCGACATCACTGAGATTTCTTGAATATCTTTCGCGATTTCTAAAATTTCTCTTTCAAAATTCTTATATATTTTTTTGGAATATACTTTTGAAGCATCAATCAACTTTGTCATTTTAATCAACCTGTTAGCATAATTAGGTAACCGCATTCCATATGTGTAATATTCATGGACGTCATTAGCGATTTGTTGGGATAAGTCATCGGCTAAGCGTATGGCATCAGAGCTTAAACCAGGGATATCTAAACATTTTTGGATGGAACCGGAGCGGTAAAAATTTTGACCAAAAAGCAACTCGGAATCGAACGATTTTTTCGGTTCCGTCTAACTAAACTCAAACATTTGAGCCTCCTCTCGACCCAAAATTAAAGGGAGACCACTTCATGGACCCAAAATTGAGAGGGGATCATTTGATGGACCCCGCCGAACATATGAGGTGTCCATAAAAATTGGGTGGCGGAAGACTACCTCAAGCTAAAAAAAGGTCCTTTTTTGGGACTACCTCATCGGGGGTCTCCTCCCTCACCTTGCCGACCTATGACATAGTTTATACCTTGAACATTCCATAAGGTATGAGCCAATAAATAAGCAATTTCATATTGAGTAAGTTGTAAAAATTTCATAGGTTTCATGATATACTTGACTAACTTTTCTTTAATTTTTTCCCAAAATCTAGAAAAAAACAACTGCTTTAAGTAGGAATAATTAATTTTGGGACTTTGTCAATATACAGGGTATTCTTTCCTCATATGGTAAAAACCCCCTGGGGCACAATTATAAACTGTTGTGGCAGAACTTTAAGCACACTCTGTACTAACAGAATTTAATACCCATACGAATCGGCGTATGGGTTTCAAGGGCGTAATTATAAGGGGGCAGTGGCGTAGGAAGAAGAGTCGCCTAGGGGGACACTTTCCAGAAAGGCTGATGAATGAGGGTACTCCTAAGCTGTATTCACTCAACATTCTTCATTCCAGATACAACTAACACTCCAGGACTACACTCTAGTTAACACCGTCGACGAAACTATGTGCCAAGTCAGTCTTCTTAGTCTCACAGGCTGCTACAGATGTGCTCGTGGATCAGAAGCCGAATTTAGCTGCGAATCAGAGAGCGATGGCGCCATCGTAGACGTCTTCTGTGGCAAAGTCGACTTCTATCTGAGATGGTCAACGACCGCAGTGAAACAGACCCAAAAATTACGCCCTTGATGCATTTTATTGCACTTATTACAGTTGACAAAAATCATCTTACGGCCAAGCCTCTGTTATATCTTCAATTTTGAATGCTTTTAAGCGAAAATTGTTAAGAAAATCAATCGCTGTCGTGTCATCAAGCAACATTCTTAAGTCATCCATATTTGTTCCAAAATATACTGCTGATGTATAAGCTCTTTCAATGTTATAAATTATGGGTCTAATGTATTTGAATAAGATCAACTAAAATATTTTAATTTAATTTTTACAGAAATTTTGTTAAAAAATAATATCTCCATCGTGTTCCTCATAGTCGAAAACCCCTCGAATAGGAAAAATTAGCCGATTTGGAACCATTTTTATCAAGGTCATACATGGCAATACTTTTCTGCATGGTCGTATGATGGGAAAATCAGGATTAGTTAACTTTAGTACAAACTAATCCTGATTTTCCCGTCATACAACCACGCAGGGATGCATCAAAAAAGCTATGTAAGGATCCACGTTTCTTTTCGTTTCAATGTACACATTGCCTGATTCAATAAAAAGTTCCGTGGTAACCAAAAGAAATTTCAAAAAAGTCATTTCGTCGAACATGTCACTTTCGTTGACGTGGTAGACGAAGTGACTTGAACACGTCACTTGGTCGACCACGTCATTTAATCTACTATGATTAATTTTGAAATTAGTGATTTTGACTATGATCAATTGACGTGGTCGACGAAGTGACTTGGTATGCGAAGTGACGTTTCAACCAAGTGACGGGTCGACGAAGTGTCGCAGTCGATGAAGTGACGGAGCACGAAAAAAAATTTCGACTATAGCAGATTCCATCAAATAATCATGAACTACGTTTCGAATTTCAAAATGTGACTCATTAGCTTTTTTGTACAATATATACTTCGTTTTAATCGTATCATTAAGCTGAGTCGAATGGCATTACTCATTTTTAAAACTTTGAATTTTCTCCAATTTTTGCACAAAAAACCGTCGTTGACAGGACGTGAATTTGTTTGACGGGATTACTGTTCAAGTATACAATATGTTGTTCAAAAACTTGCCTTATCCGTTAAAGTTAGTTCGGCAAATTGTTTACAATACATAAGTGATTTTGCTAATTCTAACATATACTTTTCATAATCTTTGGCATGAAGAAAAAGATCAAATTCAGTGATAACCTCGACTGGGCCCTTTGGCTGAAATGATTTTAGCGCAATTGAAAAGCCATAAGAAAGCTGTTGTAAGCAATTCAGTCGGGCTTCTGAGTTTATTGGAGTCGCTGTAGGCTAAAAAGCTGATATATAGGAAGCATAGTTCTCCCGATACGCCGTCTGATCGTCAAGTTAAGCAACGTTGGGTCCAGAGCTTCTAAGTTCGGTTTCCGAAGCCTTGAGCATATGGAAGCCCCTGGATCCGGGGACATACACAAATGCCCCAGTAATTTGGGAATAACTTCTGTTGTGGGCTGCGCACCCCTCATCCCTCCTGAAAATGAATAGCAAGAGAGAGGTAAGAAAAAAGTATTAAAACAAGTCAATGGTTCTTACTTGAGCTAATATGTTTTTAATAACTTGTTCAAGAGATTGTACGTCAATTTTCATATTGAGCTTCTCTTGTATCAAGATAGATAGAAGCTCAACATCCTCTGAGCCCTCTATCAAATAGAGGTTTGTATTGTTAGGTAGTGACGAGTTGCATTCAATATTTTGACCAATGTCAATGGAATTAAGTTGTTGCATCGGTTTATCTGTAAGGGCCTCCACTAATTCGTCTCGACGTCGAGATGCGGCGAGACGCGTCGAGACGGAATATCTTTTTATGGTTGAGGAATTTTGACATGGTGTCGTTTGCAAAAATGTCGAGCTAGATAAGAGCTACATTTTATGAAGTGACACCATGTCAAAATTATTCAACCATAAAAAGATATTCCGTCTCGACTGCGAGACACGTCGAAACGGAATAAAAAAAACAAATTATATAGAATTACGGAATTTGGGACCACCATGGAGACATTTATTAAGTATGGGGAGCGGGTCCCAACAATTTTTAATTCCATCGATCTTACATATTATTTTTAATAAATCATATATACCTCGTTCGACTTGCATCCCCACTTGCTTGCATCTTTGAAACCTGCAATATTTACATAAATAACTGCCTCTGTTTAACGGGCAATTTCTGGTACCACTATCGCATCGAAATTCTTTTTCTTCTTTAATAGTGCGCCGAAAGAAGCTAGCGCAGCTGCGGCATGCAATTACCTAGAATAAAATAAGGCTCTTCTTTAGAGATAAAGAAACTTTATAAAAATTTGGACCTTGGCAGGAGAGATGATGAGCCACTTGTATATCTTGCAAAATTTTAAGCATAATTTATACCTGACATTGAAGCCCTTTGGTAGGGCCACCACATATTAAACAAGGATCAATTTCATTCATTTCAAATAATAAAAAATTTTCGAAATAAAAAAGAATAATGATCAAAAGAGCAAGAAGGAGTCTCACATGCAACTAATCAATACAATGTCTATAGCAATTGCATAATAGTACAGGGTGTGTCAATAAAAAGTGGATTTTTGTGATTTTTTGGGACCTAGTTCATAAGGATTTTTTTTAAAACAGAAATGTTTTCACAAAAAGTGATGTTCTACAAAGTTATTCTTGATATCACAACGAACAACTTTGTAGAGCATCACTTTTTGTGAAAACATTTCTGTTATGAAGAAAAACCGTATTAACTGGGTCCCAAAAAATCGCAAAAAGCCACTTTTTTATGGGCTACCCTGTACAAATCATGGCAACTTTTTTCGGAGTTGACTGGTCCTTTAATGTATCTTTTTTACAGTTGTTGCTGGGCTGATGGATGAATGATAGGTGGAGAGATAATTTATCTCCCCTCTTGTGCATGTATGTTAGGTGTGCCTAGTGCGCGAAGCGCGTTAGTTTAGCATTGAAAATTACATATTTTACGTAAAAATTATATATCTGAGAGATATCTTGACACAAATTTAAAAAAATTCAAATAAAAATTGACGGAATTTAAAAAAATTCAAATAAAAATTGACGGAATTTAAAAAAAATTGATCACATCATAAGCAACCAGAACTCTCAATATGAAAAATATCAAAAATTTTCGACATCACTGAGATTTCTTGACCATCGTTCTGTATTTCCTAAAATTTCTCTTTCAAAATATATTTTTTTGGAATATACTTTTGAAGTATCAATTAACTTTGTCATTTTAATCAACCTGTTAGCATATTTAGGTAACCGCATTCCATATGTGTAATATTCATGGAGGTCATTAGCGATTTGTTGGGATAAGTCATCGGCTAAGCTTATGGCATCAGAACTTAAGCCAGGGATATCTGAAAATTTTTTGGGTGGAACCGGAGCAGTAAAAATTTTGACCAAAAACAAATTGGAATCGAACGATTTTTCGGTTCCGTCCAACTAAACTGAAAAACATTCCAACGCACATAATTTATACCTTGAACATTCCATAAGGTATGAGCCAATAAATAAGCAATTTCATATTGAGAAAGTTGTAAAAATCTCATAGGTTTTATGATATATTTGACATACTTTTCTTTAATTTTTTCCCAAATTCTAGAAAAAACAGCTGTAGTAGGGAAAACTTTTAAGTAGGGATAGTTAATTTTGGGACTTTGTCAATATAAGCTTTCCCCATATAGTAAAAACCCCCTGGGGCACAATTATAAACTGTTGTGGCAGAACTTTAAGCACATCCTGTACTAACAGAATTTAAGAGACGATATCTCGAAAGTTCGAACTTCCTGCGGCACTAGGCCAACTGAGTATATAATATGAAATTTGGATACAAGAGAAACATATTTGAGCATTAGAAATGGTGTACAACCTTTAAAAAGGTCAATTTCGGCCCATATGAATGTTGGACGTTATAATAACGTTACAGGTGTTTTTTACACTTTAGTATTTTGATCATAACTCTTGATGGTTAAATCCAATTTCGATGATCTTGGTGTTATTCGGAAGCTGAGAACGCGGGCTACAACTTTTATATCAGGTGTATGGGGTCAGTTTGTGGAAAAAGTTGTCGAAAACTTAGGTTTTACAATGGAAATACATAAAAATCCGGTTCCCCTGAAAGGTCAAAAATTATAGATATGGCTCTAGAAAAAACTTTGTTCCCACAGGAGCTTCCGATGGGCCCTAAAAATTAGCCTCTGCTAGCGCCTCTGATAGCTCCTCTGCTAGCGCCGGGAAAAATTGATCAGATTTTTCTTGGAAGGCGCTATCAGAGGCTCTAGCAGAGGTACTAGAAGAAGCGCTAGCAGAGGCGCTAGCCGAGAAATTTTTAAAGAGATTATGAATAAGAGATTTTGATTTTAAGAGATTTTAATATGAAACCAAGTCGGCTTCTATCTGAGATGCTCAATGATCTCAGTGAAACAGGCCCAAAAATTACGCCCTTGATGGTTTTTATTGCATTTGTTAAAGTTGACAAAAATCATCTTACGGCAAAGCCCCCATTAGATCTTCAATTTTGAATGCTTTTACGCGAAAATTTTGAAGATAATCAATCGCTGTCGTGTCATCAATCAACATTCTTAAGTCATTCATATTCGTTCCAAAATATACAGCTGATGTATAAGCTCTTTCAATGTGATAAATTATGGGTCTAATGTATTTGTATAAGATCAACTAAAATATTTTTATTTAATTTTTACAAAAATTTTGTTAAAAAATAATATCGCCATCGTGTTCCTCATAGTCGAAANAAAATTTTATTAAAAAATAATATCTCCATCGTGTTCCTCATAGTCGAACCCCCCCCCCCTGAATAGGAAAAATTAGCCGATTTGGAACCATTTTTATCAAAGTCATACATGGCAATACTTTTCTCCTACTGCATGGTCGTATGACGAGAAAATCAAGATTAGTATTAACTAATCCTGATTTCCCTATCAAGCGATCACGCAGGGATGCATGAAAAAGCTATATAAGGATCCACGTTTCTTTTTGCTTCAATATACAGGTTGCCTGATTCAATAAAAAGTTCCGTGGTAACCAAAAAAATTTCATGTCATTTCGTCGTTTGTTGAAAGGTTACTTGGTCGACCATGTCATTTAATATGATCAACTTTGAAATTAGTGATTTTGACTATGATCAATTTGACGTAGTCGACAAAGTAACTTGGTATGCCAAGTGGCGTTTCGACCAAGTGACGGGTCGACGAAGTGACGATGCACGACAAAAATTTCGACTATAGCAGATTTCTTCAAATAATCATGAACTACCTTTCAAATTTCAAAATGTGACTCATTAGCTTTTTTGTACAATATACAGATTGTTTTTTTGATTGCTCTCACATTTAAAAATTTGCCAAAAATCGAGTTTAAATCCAATTCTGTCGCCCGATAGCTCAATCAAACGCCCTAATCACCGATTTTTTTAGAAAACAAAATTATTGTAAAAATTTTATTTTCGATTTGTTAGAATTTTAAATTTTGAATTTCCTCTAATTTTTGCACAAAAACCGTCGTGGACAGAGCGTGCAGCGTGCAAATTTATCTGAGAGGGTTACTGTTCAAGTATACAATATGTTGTTAAAAACTTGCCTTATCCGCTAAAGTTAATTCAGCAAATTGTTTACAATACATAAGTGATTTTGCTAATTCTAACATAAACTTTTCATAACCTTTGACATGAAGAAAAAGATCAAATTCAGTGATAAGCTCGACTGGGCCCTTTGGCTCAAATGATTTTAGCGCAATTGAAAAGCCATAAGAAAGCTGTTGTAAGCAATTCAGTCGGGCTTCTGAGTTTATTGGAGTTGCTGTAGGCTAAACATCTGATATATATGAAGCATAGTTCCCCCGGTACGCCACCGGACCGTCTGATCGTCAAGTTAAGCAACGTTGGGCCCGGAGCGTCTAAGTTTGGTTTCCAAAGCCTTGAGCATGTGGAATTCCCTGGATCCGGAGGGCATGCACAAATGCCCCAATAATTTGGGAGTAACTTCTGTTGTGGGCTGCGCATCCCTCATCCCTCCTGAAAATGAATAGCAAGAGAGAGGTAAGAAAAAAGTATTTAAACAAGTCAATGGTTCTTACTTGAGCTAATATGTTTTTAATGACTTGTTCAAAAGGTTGTACGTCAATTTTGATATTGAGCTTCTCTTGTATCAAGATAGTTAGAAGCTCAACATCCTCTGCGCCATCTATCAAATTGAGGTTTGTATTGTTATGTAGTGACGAGTTAAATCCAATATTTTGATCAATGTCAATAGAATTAAGTTGTTGCATCGATTTATCTGTAAATAACACTGTTTCATGGGGAGATTCCAAAATGCTCTTTTCTTATGTCCTGACCAGGTCTCAATGATGATTTACCATGTCAAACACGAAGCCTGTCTAGGCTTTACTGAAGCCTACTCGGGCTTCAAGAATGATTCCTCCTCTTGAATGAAGTCTGTCCAGGCTTTAGTGAAGCCTGTCTAGTTCTCATATGAGGCCTAGACAGGTCTCATTGAAGCCTTGACAGGCTTCATTCAAGAGGATGAGTCATTCTTGAAGCCTGGACAGGCCGATTTGTTAAGCAACGTTGAGACCCCAGGTTCGATCCCGGTAGTGCAAAACTTTTGATTTTCAAAAACCTTTTTTGCGAGTTTAAATTTATCTCTCAACCCTCAGGACGTCTTTTTCCTAAGTTCCTAAAAGTTTGTAAGGACATTCTTAGAGGAGGAAGACCCTTCAACATATTTTAATTCCACACTTTCTTGGACTGCCCGCAATTTTGGAATAATTTAATAGGGAATTTTACTACCCTAAAAACATACCCATCTTCCCGTTTACCCTCCTACAAGACTAGATATGTAGTGAACAAAGCCAGAAAATAGAAGATGTCATTGAGTTTGATAGAGCATGTGGCATCAGGTTTAGAGAAGACTCTTAGTCAAGGAGTTCGACGAAATTGAGAGACTAAGATATTTTCTGAACTTCTTCAAAATTGTATTGAAAGCCACAAACTACAGGATGTCCCTAAAATTCGTTTACACCCTAATTAATTTCATGAGAATTTTCTTCATGACAGAAAACTTTTCACAAAAAGTGATGTTCTACATAGTTGTTGTTGAGATCACGACAAACAACTTTGTAGAACATCACTTTTTATGGAAAGTTTTTTGCCGTGAAAAAAATTCTCATGAAATTATTAGGGTGCACGCGAACTTTAGGGGCACCTTGTAATTTTATGCAAGAAACGCGAAGGCAGTTATATCCGGGGTAGAATCCGAAGGAGGAGCGTTGGTCGTGAAGACCGTAACCTAGAAGAGAGAGCGTAGCCGATACAATCGGAAACGTATCCAAAGACGAGAAGGGCGAAGGCGGACCAGAAGGCAAAAAAAGAGCGAATGTCACGAAAATCGAACTCAAAGCCGAGAAAGGAGTCGCAACAGAAGCCGAACCGAGTTCCCAGCCCAAACAAAAACCAACAAGAGCGAGACCCGGATCTAACTGCTACAAAGGGAGCAAAAAAGCATAAAATTACTCTCGGACATATGATTTTTAGATAAAATGTACAACAAGTTATATAGAATTACAAAGCGAGTACGACTTTTGGGGACCACTCTGTAGACATTTATTGAATATGAGGGGGGGAGGTCCCAACAATTTTTAATTCCATCGATCTTACATCTTATTTTTAATAAGTCATATTTACCTCGTTCAGTTTGCATCCCCACTTGCTTGCATCTTTGAAGCCTGCAATATTTACATAAATAATTGCCTCTGTTTAACGGGCAATTTCTCGTACCACTATCGCATCGAAATTCTTTTTCTTCTTTAATACTGCGCCGAAAGAAGCTAGCGCAGCTGCGGCATGCAATTACCTAGAATAAAATAAGGCTCTTCTTTAGAGATAAAGAAACTTTGTAAAAATTTGGACCTTGGAAGGAGAGATGATGAGCCATTTTTATTTATATCTTACAAATTTTTAAATATAATTTATACCTGACATTGAAGCCCTTTGGTAGGACCACCACATATTAAACAAGGGTCAATTGTGTATTCATTCATTTCAAATAATAAAAAATTTTCGAAATAAAAAAAGAATGAATAATGATAAAAGAGCAAGAAGGAGGCTCACATGCAACTAATCAATACAATGTCTATTACAGCCACATACATATACATAGTACAAGGTGTGACAATAAAAAGTGGTATTCAGGTTTTTTGGAACCCAGTTCATAAGGATTTTTTTCAAAACAGAAATGTTTTCACAAAAAGTGATGTTCTACAAAGTTATTCGTTGTGATATCAGGCATAACTTTGTAGAACATCACTATTTGTGAAAACATTTCTGTTTTGAAGAAAATTCTTATGAACAAATCACAAAAATCTACTTTTGATTTTGCCCACTCTGTATTAGGTTAATCCAAAAGTTCTGCGACTTTTTATATAAATTTTAGATCCTAAAATTGTTCATTTTTGCTTTAATACACCACCTTCTTCCCTGAATCAGGGTCAAAGAAGCGTTTTCAAGCTTCAGATATGCGTGCAATCGATTACCCGCATAAAATTACCCCTATATGGGTCATTTAAAAAAAATTTAGGGACCAAAACTCATGTAAAAAGTCGCGAAATTTTTGGATCATCCCAATCATATAAAAATAGTAAAATATGCGACATGACATTAACCCATTTTTGATGATGCCATTTTTAGGTATACGATATATGGTTACGAAGTCATATATGAACAAGAACTCAGTGCGCTTAAACAAGATTCAAAGTGCAAGGACTGTCACGGCACAGTCGTTTGGAGGCGATGAGCTTATATCATCTTTAAGTAGCGATCTAAAGATTCGCTTTACAAAAAAGAAACTAATCGACTCCCGAGTCATAGAAAACGAATCAAGTGCCTATTCCTGTTATAAAGACTACGCGTGGCTTCTCCAACTTTTTCTTACCAGAATTTCTTTCATCGTTTTCGCATTTCTTCTTGATACGTGAGAGGCTTGGATCTCTTAGATGATCTTCCTCGTTTGGCTTACACAGGCGTTGCAGAAAAATGTCACAACGTTGCATAAGAGGACAAATTTTTAAGTCAATGTTGACCCCCAAAATGATTTTTCTCAGGCAAATCACTGTTGCAAAGTTCGGAGGCTAGGAGTGAAACTTTTCAATGGGCCCTTCCATGGGCTCTGCATGCGCATTCAAAATTTTCATCTCAAGCACCGAACTCTTGCCGAAATCTTCTGAGCTTTTGCTTATGACTGCCTATAAATACTGTCGGTAAATCTGCGTAGAACAAAATTAGAGGAAAACGAATGTGTACAATAAAAATTATGATTGCAAAAAAATCATGGAATAAAAAATATGCAAATTTATTTATTTATGAATTTAGGATTTTGAGTTTGAGATTTCGTAATTGGGATTTTGAGTAGTAATCAGGGGGGAGGTCTCGCATCTAATAAATAAGATACCTTCGCGCCGGCCCGGGTCTATCCGTGGGCTCTCCCCCCCTATCTGAAATAAAATCCTGGACACATACGATACGATTTAAGTTTAAACTAGTCTATACAATAACATGAATACTTTTTTTAATGTGGTGGGGTTGAAATTTCTTTTCTTCTGACTAAGCAATGAAAATATAAACATCTATTATCGCATTGAGTCGTTTTTTATCTATACATACTTTGTCCTTGTACATAACCACAAAGTAGAATTAAAAAACTGGCATCGACCGCAAAGTAGTCCTATATATGCTCTGTCATTTGTTCATTTCTTCTCTCTGAAAATAGTTAAAACTATTTATTAAAGCGAATAATCGATTGAAAAGTTTTTCAACATGGCCGAGCAAATCCCCCATCGACCCTTGAAGCCCATGAAAGTTGAAGATGATGATCAACTAGTTTCGGGCGAACAAAATCTTGATGCCGACACGGTTGGTAGTGAATTAGAAACAGAAACGGCTGATGCTTCAAATGCACTTACACCATCGTTAGATTTCATTTCGTGGATTAATGACGTGCCGGAAAATGCAGAAAGGACTTATGGAAAAACGAAAGTTGGACAGTGGTTTTGTTTGGTGCTGATTAAATTGATTGAGGTTTGAGTCAAAAATCATATCCCCAAACACATTTGTAAACCCCATCAATTGGGGGGGGGGGAGCGTCGCACGACGCAGCCGAAAAATGGACTAAGTTGAACAATTCTGGATCCCGAACCCCATCAGCCCCCACCCCCTGCCCTCCTATGTGGTCCAAACCTATTTATTTAGAACAAAAGCTACGAAACCCGTTTATACATGGATGAAGACCACCGCAACAAAGACTGGATCGGCCCATGGTATCAATTTTGGGAAGAAGCTCGTTACATTGAAAAAGAAACTTGGACATCGTATAAAAAAGCCAATGACCATATAACAGCCAGAAAACACAAATTGGAGCAAGATTTGATCGGAGAGTATGTTTTTATGCAAATTTTATTTTTTTTAAATTTTTTAAATGTTTTAAGAAAAGTGTATATGAGAGTTCGAAAGATGCCGAGAGATTGTGCGGAAAATCCAGATAGATATTTGAATTTGGGTGACCATATTCAATCCCCGCTAGTCGATGGGTGGATTCATCATGTTGGGATCTATGCAGGTGATGAAAAGGTACGTAATATTAACAAGGTTGTCACGGTACTTGTGAAATCCTTTCTTTCCTCCTTTCTTCCTTTTCCATCTTTCCACTTTTAGGTCTACCATATATCACCGCACTCAAACGGAATGGCCGAAGCATGGGCGCAAAAACTAAATTCGTGTTGCCGCACCGGAAAAGTCTGTCCAGACTTTGCAGACACCTCAACAACTGAAATCCGCGTAGTGGTAAACCCATTTTTTCCTATGCCTAATCAACTCGTTTTTTTCCACTTTTTTAGGTCTATCGCATCCGACTTCGCGAGCGGCAAGCTATCGTCAATTCAGCGAGTTCTTTGGCCAATCTCTGCTACCGAGATGGGGATTACGATCTGTTTCGAAAAAATTGCCAACATTTTGCGTCTCTATGCGCATGTGGTGAAGAGTATATGACGGACGCGCCACAACTTTGGGTCACCGGTGGCCTCGTGGCAGGGATTGTTGGACTGCTTGGATTTGCGGCTTATGTTGGAAACGTTAGTGCCAAAGAGCAAGCGAGAAGAGAAGAAGATCAGGCAAGAGCCGAACAAGATCGGGCCAATGTGCAAGATCGTTGATTAGATTTTTTTATTTAATAATATCGAAATTATGGGTCTTGAATTTTGCAATGTCGTAATTTTTTAACACATATTGCCTAAAACGTAAAATTTATATACTGTTTTTTAAAAACGCCTTATCATTCGACTCAGCTAGACGAGACGAGCAACAAGAGTACCATATCATGGTTGTTTCGCGGTTTATTCTCATGGCCGAGTGGCTAGCGCATTAGATTTCATGTTTAAAGTCGTTGGTCGAAAGCAAATTTTTATTTTATGTTCAAAATTCATGCATATTTTTGCATATGCGTATTTTTATGAGGGGAACAAGATGGTGAAATTATTTTTTCCAACAATTTTTGAAATTTTTTCCATCTTGGGTTGCCATGCCTACATTATTTACTTTAATTTTCAATTTTATTGCCATATTATTAAATCTTCTTTATGTGTTTTATCACCGATTTTTTGTTTTCTTGCTGCCTTATCAGTAATTTATAAAATGATTCACAAAAACATCTTTCCAAAAATTTTTTCTAGTCTAATTTATTCTGTGCCTTACTCAGGATTTTTAAAGATTTTTTCGAAAAATCGCAAAAATCCACTTTGTTTAGCCACCCTGTACATACATTTGCCCAAATTGAGAAAATAAATTGTACTATTTATCCAACAAAGTCATATAAAGTCATACAATGGGAGTAAGGTTCTCTCTATACACCCGAGCCGTCCGATCTTGCAAGTTAAGCAACCTGGTAACTTGGGTATTCAAGTAAAGATTGACTGAATTTTTAAAAAATTTATCGCATCATAAACAACCAGAACTCTCAATATGAAAAATATCAAAAATTTTCGACATCATTGAGACTTCTTGATTATCTTTCGCGATTTCCTAAAATTCCTTTTTCAAAATTCTTATATTTTTTTGGAACATACTTTTGAACAATCAATCAACTTTGTCATTTTAATCAACCTGTTAGCATAATTAGGCAACCGCATTTCATATGTGTAATATTCATGGAGGTCATTAGCGATTTGTTGGGATAAATCATCGGCTACGCGTATGGCATCAGAGCTTAAACCAGGGATATCTAAACATTTTTGAGTGGAACCGGAGCAGTAAAAATTTTAATCAAAAAGTCAACTTGGAATCGAACGATTTTTCGGTTCCGGCCAACTCAACTAAAACATTCCAACGCACATAATTCATAGGTCGGCAAGGTGGGAGCCTCCCCCTGACCACTCACTCATGGACCAAAAATTGAAGGGGGGTCCACCTCATGGACCCGCCGAACATATGAGGTGGTCCATAAAATTAGATGACGGAAGGCTACTCAGCTAAAAAAAGGTCCTTTTTGGGGACTACCTCATCGGGGGTCCCCTTCCTACCCCACCTTGCCGATCTATGACATAATTTATACCTTGAACATTCCATAAGGTATGAGCTAATAAATAAACAAGTTCATATTGAGAAAGTTGTAAAAATTTCATAGGTTTTATGATATATTTGACTAATTTTTCATTAATTTTTTCCCAAAATCTAGAAAAAAAACAACTGTTATAAGGGGGGAAGTGTTGTAAGAAGAAGAGTCGGCTAGGAGGACACTTCCCAGAAAGGCTGATGAATGAGGGTGCTCCTCACAAACCATATTTACTCAATATTTTCACTCCAGATGAAACTAACACTACACTCTAATTAACACCATCGATAAAACTATGTGACAAACAAGTCTTCTTAGCCTCACAGACTGCTACAGATGTGCTCGTGGGTCAGAAGCCGAATTTAGCTGTGAATCGAAGATCGATGGCGTCATCGCACACGTCTCTTGTGGCGAAGTCGACTTCTATCTGAGATGCTCAACGACGCAGTGAAACATGCCCAAAAATTACGCCCTTGATGGGTTTTATTGCATTTATTAAAGTTGACAAAAATCATCTTACGGTAAAGCCTCTGTTAAATCTTCAATTTTGATTGCTTTTAAGCGAATAGTTGTTGTAAGAAAATCAAGCGCTGTCGTGTCATCAAGCAACATTCTGAAGTCATTCATATTTGTTCCAAAATATACTGATGATGTATAAGCTCTTTCAATGCCATAAATTAAGGGTCTAATGTATTTGAATAAGATCAGCTAAAATATTTTTATTTAATTTTTACAGAAATTTTAAAAAAAATATCGCCATCGTGTCTCCCATGTTGAGAAACCCCGAGTACAAAAATTAGCCGATTTGTACAAAAAATTTACTAGGAGTACAAAAAATTAACCGAATTTTTGCACAAAAAAGCGTTGTGGACAGGGTGTGAATTTGTTTGACGGGATTACTGTTCAAGTATACAATATGTTATCCAAAAACTTGCCTTATCCGATAACGTTAGTTCAGCAAATTGTTTACAATACATAAGTGATTTTGCTAATTCTACCATAAATTTTTCATAACCTTTGACATGAATAAAAAGATCAAATTCAGTGATAAGTTCGACTGGGCCCTTTGGCTGAAATGATTTTAGCGCAATTGAAAAGCCATAAGAAAGCTGTTGTAAGCAATTCAGTCGGGCTTCTGAGTTTATTGGAGTTGCTTTAGACTAAACAGCTGATATATAGGAAGCATAGTTCTCTCGGTACGTCTGATCGTCAAGTTAAGCAACGTTGGGCCCGGAGCGTCTAAGTTAGGTTTCCGAAGCCTTGAGCATGTGGAACCCTCTGGATCCGGGGGAAATGCTCCAGTAATTTGGAAGTAACTTCTGTTGTGGACTGCGCACCCCTCATCCCTCCTGAAAATGGATAGCAAGAGAGAGGTAAGAAAAAAAGTATTAAAAAAAGTCAGCGACCTACTTGAGCTAATATGTTTTTAATGACTTGTTCAAGAGGTTGTACGTCAATTTTCATATTGAGCTTCTCTTGTATCAAGGTAGTTAGAAGCTCAACATCCTCTGCGCCCTCTATCAAATTGAGGTTTGTATCGTTAGGTAGTGACGAGTTAAATCCAATATTTTGATCAATGTCAATGGAATTAAGTTGTTGCATCGATTTATCTGTAAATAACACTGTTTCATGGTGAGATTCCAAAATGCGCTTCTATTGTGTTCTGACCAGGTCTCAATGATGATTTACCATGTCAAACACGAAGCCTACCCCGGCTTCAAGAATGACTCATCCTCTTGAATGAAGTCTGTCCAGGCTTCAATGAGCCTGTCTAGTCCTCATATGAAGCCTATACATTATAACCCTGTTTAAGCTTCATATGAGAACTAAACAGCCGAGTACGATTTTTTGGGATCACCCTGTAGACATTTATTGAGTATGGGGAGGGAGGTCCTTTAACTTTTAATTCCATCGATCTTATTTCTTATTTTTAATAAGTCGTATATACCTCGTTCAGCTTGCATCCCCACTTGCTGGCATCTTTGAAGCCTGCAATATTTACATAAAGAACTGCCTCTGTTTAATGGACAATTTCTGGTACCACTATCGCATCGAAATTCTTTTTCTTCTTTAATACTGCGTCGAAAGAAGCTAGCGCAGCTGCGGCATGCAATTACCTATAAAATGACGAAATGAGGCTCTTCTTTAGAGATCAAGAAACTTTATAAAAATTTGGCCCTTGGAAGGAGAGATGATGAACCACTTACATATTTTTAAACATAATTTATACCTGACATTGAAGCCCTTTGGTAGGACCACCACATATTAAACAAGGGTCAATTCCATTCATTTCAAATAATAAAAAATTTTCGAAATAAAAAAAGAATGAATAATGATCATAGAGATGATCATAGTGTAAGAAGAAGGCTCACATGCAACTAATCAATACAATGTCTATTACAGCCACATACATATACATAGTACAAGGTGTGCCAATAAAAAGTGGTATTCGGGTTTTTGGGACCCGGTTCATAAGGATTTTCTTCAAAACAGGAATGTTTTCACAAAAAGTGATGATAGTTGTTCTTGATATCACAACGAACAACTTTAACTTATGTTGTCGCGTTAATATACAGACTTTTTCAAAAAAATCTAGCTCCTACAAACGACAGATTACTTTTTACAATATATATTTTTATGTTCTTGTAGGCTGGGTTCAAGCATGTTAAAAAAGTTGTCAAAATGGTAATTTTGCCTGATTTTCAATAAAATCGTGTTTATTGAAACGATTGGTCATGAAGCATAAAATTTTATTGGTTGAGAAGCAAAAAAAAACAATTCTTTTTTATTTTTGGCCATGATGGATGGCAACATTTGGGCTGATGGATGAATGATAGGTGGAGAGATAATTTATCTCCCCCCTTGTGCATGTATATTAGGTGTGCGTGGCGCGCGAAGCGCGTTAGTTTTTTCATTGAAAATTACATATTTTACGTAAAAATTATATATCCGAGGCATATCTTATTGACGCCAATTTAAACAAAATTTAAGTAAAGATTGACTGAATTTTAAAAAAATTTATCACATCATAAACAACCAGAACTCTCAATGTGAAAAATATCAAAAATTTTCGACATCATTATGACTTCTTGATTATCTTTCGCGATTTCCTAAAATTTCTCCTATAAAATTCTTATATTTTTTTGGAACATACTTTTGAACAATCAATCAACTTTGTCATTTTAATCAACCTGTTAGCATATTTAGGTAACCGCATTCCATATGTGTAATATTCATGGAGGTCATTAGCGATTTGTTGAGATAAGTCGTCGGCTAAGCGTATGGCATCAGAACTTAAGCCAGGGATATCTAAACATTTTTGAGTGGAACCGGAGCAGTAAAAATTTTGATCAAAAAGAACCCAAAATTTAAGGAGGGGTCCACCTCATGAACCCGCCGAACATATGAGGTGGCCTATAAAAATTAGATGACGGAAGGCTACCTCAAGCTAAAAAAAGGTCCTTTTTTGGAACTACCTCATCGGGGGTCCCCTTCCTCCCTCACCTTGCCGACCTATGACATAATTTATACCTTGAACATTCCATAAGGTATGAGCTAATAAATAAGCAATTTCATATTGAGAAAGTTGTAAAAATTTCATAGGTTTTATGATATAGTTGACTACCTTTTCTTTAATTTTTTGCCAAAATCTAGAAAAAACAACTGTTTTAAGTAGGGATAATTAATTTTGGGACTTTGTCAATATACAGGGTATGCATTTCCCAGGTGGTAAAAACCCCCTGAGGCACAATTTTGTCGAAATGAACATTGTTTTTGTTGGGTTAATTCGGTATAAACCGTTGTGACAGAACTTTAAGCACACTCTGTACTGGCGGTGAGACACTTGCGGACGAAACGTTTGAAAAATTTGAATTTTTTTAAAAATTATCGGCTTCCGCAAAATTCATGTCCACAAATGTTCTATCCGCAAATGTCCCGTCCGCAAGTGTCTCACCACCTCTATACTAACAGAATTTAAAAGCCATACGAATCGGCATACAGGTTTCAAGGGCGTAATTATAAGGGGGAGTGATGTAGGAAGAAAGGTCGTCTAAGGGGACACTTCCCAGAAAGGCGGATGAATGGGGGTGCTCCTCACAAGCCATATTCACTCAACAATCTTCACTCCAAGTGCAACTAACACACCACTCCAAGACTACACTCTAGAAACACCTCGACAAAACTGTGCCAAGCCAGTCTGCTTAATCTCACAGGCTGCTACAGATGTGCTCGTGGATCAGAAGCCGAATTTAGCTGTTAATCAGAGATCGATAGCGCCATCGCACACGTCTCCTGTGGCAAAGTCGACTTCTATCTGAGATACTCAACGATCGCAGTGAAACAGACCCAAAAATTACGCCCTTTATGCATTTTATTGCATTCATTAAAGTTGATAAAAATCATCTTACGGTAAAGCCTCTTTTACATCTTCAATTTTGAATGCTTTTAAGCGAAAAGTATTAAGATAATCAATCGCTGTCGTGTCATCAAGCAATATTCTTAAGTCATTCATATTTGTTCCAAAATATACTGATGATGTATAAGCTCTTTCAATGTTATAAATTATGGGTCTAATATATTTGTATAAGATCAGCTAAAATATTTTTATTTAATTTTTACAAAAATTTTGTTAGAAAATAATATCGCCATCGTGTCTCCTATGTTGAGAAACCCCGAGAATAAAAATTAGTCGATTTGTAAAAAAAATTAGCCGAATTTTTGCACAAAAAACCGTTGTGGACAGGGTGCGAATTTGTTTGACGGGATTGCTGTTCAAGTATACAATATGTTGTTCAAAAATTTACCTTATCGGCTAAAGGTAGTTCAGCAAATTGTTTACAATACATAAGTGATTTTGCTAATTCTAATATAAACTTTTCATAACCTTTGACATGAATAAAAAGATCAAATTCAGTGATCAGCTCGACTGGCCCCTTTGGTTGAAATGATTTTAGCGCAATTGAAAAGCCATAAGAAAGTTGTTGTAAGCAATTCAGTCGGGCTTCTGAGTTTATTGGAGTTGCTGTAGGCTAAAAGCTGGTATAGAGGAAGTATAGTTCTCTCGGTATGCAGCCGGACCGTCCGATCTTGCAAGTTAAGCAACGTTGGGCCCGGAACGTCTTTGGTTTCTGAAGCCCTGAGCAAGTGGAACCCTCTGGATTCGGGGGATGCACAAATGCCCCAGTAAATTAGGAGTAACTTCTGTTGTAGACTGCGCACCACTCATCCCTCCTGAAAATGGATAGCAAGAGAGAGGTAAGAAAAAAAGTATTAAAAAAAGTCAGCGACTTACTTGAGCTAATATGTTTTTAATGACTTGTTCAAGAGGTTGTACATCAATTTTCATATTGAGCTTCTCTTGTATCAAGATAGTTAGAAGCTCAACATCCTCTGCGCCACCTATCAAATTGAGGTTTGTATCATTAGGTAGTGACGAGTTAAATTCAATATTTTGATCAATGTCAATGGAATTATGTTGTTGCATCGATTTATCTGTAAATAACCTTGTTTTATGGCGAGATTCCAAAATGCGCTTCTCTTGTGTCCTGAACAGGTCTCAATGATGATTTACCATGTGAAACACGAAGCCTGTTAGGCTTCACTGAAGCCTACCCAGGCTTCAAGAATGACTCATCCTCTTGAATGAAGTCTGTCCAGGCTTTAGTGAAGCCTGTTATGTCCTCATATGAAGCATATACATTATAACCCTGTCTAAGCTTCATATGAGAACTAGACAGCCGAGTACGACTTTTTGGGACCACCATGTAGACATTTATTGAGTATGAGGGGGGGGGGGGGGGGGGGGGGNATACCTCGTTCGGCTTGCATCCCCACTTGCTGGCATCTTTGAAACCTGCAATATTTACATAAATAACTGCCTCTGTTTAGCGGGCAATTTCTGGTACCACTATCGCATCGAAATTCTTTTTCTTCTTTAATAGTGCGCCGAAAGAAGCTAGCGCAGCTGCGGCATGCAATTACCTATAGAATGACGAAATGAGGCTTTTCTTTAGACATCAAGAATGTTTATAAAAATTTGGACTTTGGAAAGAGAGATGATGAGCCACTTTTATATCTTACAAATTTTTAAATATAATTTATACCTGACATTGAAGCCCTTTGGTAGGACCACCACATATTAAACAAGGGTCAATTTCATTCATTTCAAATAATAAAAAATTTTCGAAATAAAAAAAGAATCAATAATGATAAAAGAGCAAGAAGGAGGCTCACATGCAACTAATCAATACAATGCCTATTACAGCCACATACATATACATAGTACAAGGTGTGACAATAAAAAGTGGTATTCGGGTTTTTTGGGACCCAGATCATAAGGATTTTCTTCAAAGCGTGATAGTCTATAAAGTTATTCTTGATATCACTACGAACAACTTTAACTGATGTTTTCGTGTCAATATACAGGCTTTTTCAAAAAATTGGAGCCTCAAAAATGTAACCTTATTTTAAAATGTTGATATTTGGCTACAGAATTTGATTTTTGACAAAATTTTCGATATTCCTACGATTTTCATATGCGCTGAACAAGAATCTGCCATTATTTTTTGTCCTAGACTTCAGTATTACGGTAAAAAATGGCTTACAGAGAACAGATCTTTTTTTGGGTTTTACTCCAAGTGGGGTACCTTCTAGTAGCCAAAATCAAAAAATTCTTTCAGATTCGGATTCTCCATATCGAAAAACCCTCGAATAAAAAATTTCAGCCAATTTGGAGAACTTTTTGAAAATTCGAATTTTTTACACCAAGGGATTTCCAATTTGGTTGAAATTTTTTTTCGGGGGTTTTTCGACAAACTCGAATCTGAAAGAATTTTTTGATTTTGACAACTGGAAGGTACCCCACTAGGGATATAACCCAAAAAGGTCTGATCTTTGTAAGCCATTTTTGACGTAATACCGAGGCCTAGGACAAAAAATCATAGCAGATTCGTGTTCAGCGCATATGAAAACCATAGGAATTTCGAAAATTTTGTCAAAAATCGACTTCTGTAGCAAAATATCAACATTTTAAAATAAAGTTGTATTTTTGAGGCCTCAATTTTTTGAAAAAGTCTGTATATTGACACGAAAACAAGAGTTATGCTAAAAAAAGACTGATTAGGTCGTATTCAGTATACATTCTTGCTTAATACCGAAAAAAATTTTATCGAACTTTTTACCAAAAAATTTTTTATCGAATTTCTGGGCCCTAAATATGAAGTTTTATACGCGGCAATAACTTTCCGAACAAGTTGAAAATTACATATTTTACGTAAAAATTATATATCCGAGGCATATCTTATTGACGCAAATTTAAACAAAATTTAAGTAAAGATTGACTGAATTTTTAAACAATTTATCACATCATTAACAACCAGAACTCTCAATATGAAAAATATCAAAAATTTTCGACATCATTATGACTTCTTGATTATCTTTCGCGATTTCCTAAAATTTCTCCTATAAAATTCTTATATATTTGTTTGGAACATACTTTTGAACAATCAATCAACTTTGTCATTTTAATCAACCTGTTAGCATATTTAGGTAACCGCATTCCATATGTGTAATATTTATGGAGGTCATTAGCAATTTGTTGGGATAAGTCATCGGCTAAGCGTATGGCATCAGAACTTAAACCAGGGATATCTGAAAATTTTTTGGGTGGAACCGGAGCCGTAAACATTTTGACCAAAAAACAACTTCGAATCGAACGATTTTTTCGGTTCCGGCCAACTAAACTAAAACATTCCAACGCACATAATTCATAGGTCGGCAAGGGTTCATATGAGAACTAGACAACCGAGTACGACTTTTTGGGACCACTCTGTAGACATTTATTGAATATGGGAGGGGGGGGGGGTTGTCCCAACAACCTTTAATTCCATCGATCTTACATCTTATTTTTTATAAGTCATATTTACCTCGTTCGGCTTGCATCCCCACTTGCTTGCATCTTTGAAACCTGCAATATTTACATAAATAACTGCCTCTGGTTAACGGGCAATTTCTCATACCATCGCATCGAAATTCTTTTTCTTCTTTAATAGTGCGCCGAAAGAATCTAGCGCAGCTGCGGCATGCAATTACCTATAAAATGACGAAATGAGGCTCTTCTTTAGAGATCAAGAAACTTTATAAAAATTTGGACCTTGGAAGGAAGAAGATGAGCCACTTGTATATCTTACAAAATTTTAAACATAATTTATACCTGACATTGAAGCCCTTTGGTAGGACCACCACATATTAAACAAGGGTCAATTATATATTCATTCATTTCAAATAATAAAAAATTTTCGAAATAAAAAAAGAGTGAATAATGATCAAAGAGCAAGAAGGAGGCTCACATGCAACTAATCAATACAATGTCTATTACAGCCACATACATATACATAGTATAAGGTGTGACAATAAAAAGTGGTATTCGGGTTTTTTGAGACCCAGTTCATAAGGATTTTCTTCAAAACGTGATAGTCTATAAAGTTATTCTCGATATCATAACGAACAACTTTAACGATGAGGTGGTCCCCCCCCCCTCAATTTTGGGTGAGTGGGTCAGGGGGCTCCCCCCTTGTCGATTTATAATCATCATCATCTTTTAAATTTTAGGCTCTAGAACTTTTGCCAACAAATTCTATAATGTCCTGTCAATCATTGCATTAAATAGATTTGTATTGAATCAAGCAACCATTTTTATAATTTCTTTGAGTTATTGTTATATGATTCCATAAAAATGTTTATTACGACATCTCATGACGTATCTCCTACAAGACCGTTCATTCCACATGCGTTAGCTTCTATTTTTACGAAAAAATTAAATTTTGACGCATTTTTAAATAGCGGATATTTGATTAGAACTAAATGGGGTGGGTCATCCGAGACGAATTAGCCATTAGTGCAATCACACAAATTTGTATATATTCTTCACAACGTTTGAAATCTTAGCATAAAATTAGACTCATCCAATGACTTTTTAATGCTGGTGTCCTTATGAAGAAGAAACGGATGTTTTGAAAGTTTATCAAATTTCTGGTGGTCCATCTATAAGATGGGACTAAAGAGATATTAATTCATTTTTCATATATTTTCCTTAGTATTTTTTGCTCTGAATATAAACCTACGGTAGCGGCAATAAAAAACGGGGCACCCTTCAAAAGTTTGATTAAAATTGTCTTATATTCGCGAAATAAATCCGTTTCAAAAGCTTTTTTGTGTTTGTTACTTGTATTGATCGACAATTAAGGGTCATCCAGATATTGCGTAATCAACTTTTTGGTTTAGCCCCCCCCCTCCCAACGTAATCATAAAAAATGCACTAACGTAATCAATTTTTATGAGCAGGGCCAACCCCCCTCCCCCAACATGATTACGTAATATCTGAATGACCCCTAACTGCAAAAATGCGTTTTTAAACGGGGAACTAGTATCGATTAGGTAACCCACTGAACGTGAAATTTTTCGAAAATTTTTTTTCATCATCTGGAATTGACCCCTCTAGGGGTAATTTTATGCGGGGGATCCGAATTTCACAATTCCGAGACCTGAAAATCTTGCCCCGAATCAAGAAAAGGCTATTTATATGACGTATGGCATGTGATTCTTGCCAAAAATGTGGCCATCGTTATATAAATAGCCTTTTCTTGATTCAGGGAAAGATTTTCAGGTCTCGAAAATGTGAAATTCGGAGGGATCAATTCCAGAAAGTTTCCAGAATTTTGCAAAAAAATGTTGCTTACGATAGGATTCGAACTTGGGGTCTTGTGGGCGTAGAGCTAACTTTCTATCCACTCGGCTATGTAGGCAGCTTTGTGAAATAACTTAAGACATAGTTTTATACTTTTTTGCATCTGGAATTAGACAATATTTTTTAAGTTTTTGGAGTCATTTTTTTTTTTTGCTTCAATGGGCGAATTGCGACTTCTGACATATTTTAATCGTCTTAATATAGATCCTACTACACTTTTAGCGTGGTGCGAAAAAAAATCTGTGACCATCAAGTACCGTCTCTTTCCTTGTGAGACTTTTTACATGAATTTTGGATACGAAATTTTTTTCTAAAAACGACCCCCTAAAGGGATCGTTTTTAAATTTTTTTGACCACTAGAAGTTACTCCTATGAGAGATATACTCCCTAAAAAGATTTCATAATGAAAATCGCTTAAATCAGTGTCATAGAAATTTTTTCATGCCTCGAAAATTTGCGCAATCGATTTTGCGTCTAGAAAAACCCCTAGATAGTCGTTTTTCCGGCGAAAATTCGCATTTTAGTTCATTTTCGCGTTATGACACCCACTATTTTCCCTGAACCAAGGTCAAGGAAGCGTTTTCACGTTTTGGAAATGCGCGTAATCGATTTTCCGCATGTAAAAAGTCTCAAAACTTTATGATCAACCCAATATATTGAAGAGAATTAGGCTAATTCAGGGTCAGGGAAGCGTATCAAGATTCAGAAATGTGCGCAATATATTTCTTGCATAGGAAAATTTTTTAGTCTTTATTAATTTTTGTCGATTTAGGCAATCATCAACTTTCCAATTTATGATGCACTGGAAGAAGGAAGATAATTTAGTCAGATTAATAGTAGCCCTTATTTTCCTTTTCCTTTATATTTGCTATAAGTTTTTGTGCCATATCGTATGCGTTGGAATGGAGGAAGAGAGAGAAAGAATTATTCTAAGAGAATGTATAGTACAATGTCAATGTCAGCACCGATGTAACTGTCAAAAATCAAAAGGTCCACCGCCTCCATACGATATTTAACGGATATTAATCATTTTTAAAGTTTTTTAACACTCGAAAACCTGATATTGTTGTTTGGTCACAGGTGTATTTTCACTCATGCTGAATACGAGTCCACAAAAATTTTTTGTTCAAATTCGCATAATCAGCCTATGAAAGATTGAGTGATAAAATCAAAAAGCTTAACATGGTACCATGATCTTTTACATCAAATAAAAGCTGATGATCAGATCTACAACTTTTATGAAGACCAGAAAAAGAAAAACCATTGTAACATGGTAAAAAGAGCCATTTTTCTTATTTTTAGGGATCCAAAAATCTATATATATGTCAGAAATTTGCATAAGAAAGTACCCATGGTCAATATACCAATTTGTAGCGCAACATTCCAGCTTTTCAACAAGGGGTCGATCATGGCCTGATTCTATCTCTACTATGAGATATGGCAGTTAGAAAATTATGTAGTCATTTCTATGAGGTCTCCATGTTCTGAGAGTCCAAATCCTAACTAAAGCGCGATTTAAAAATTTGTTTTGTGGATTCGTATTCAGCATGAGTGAAAATACACCTGTGATCAAACAACAGTATCGGGTTTCCGAGTGTTAAGTGAAAACACGGGTTGAAATTGAAAATTGTTACATAATTTTTTTAAATAAACTTTTATATAAAGGGTTAGGTGGAATCAAATTCCCTTTCATGAAATTCCTTATTCTAGTCAAGGAAACGTTTTCAGGCTTCGGGAATGCGCATAATTGATTTCTCGCATATAAAAATCCCCAAGAGGTATACTATTTTGACGAAACCCACCATTCCCTACCTTCACCCCTTTCCCACTTTTCTTCCTTCACTCATTTATCAACATCCCACCTTTTCCCATCTTCACCCCTTTCTCACCTTCATCCCTTTCCCCACCTTCCCACTATCGTTTGTTAATGCTAATACAGTTTCCATAGGCTCTTGATCTTCAACATCTGAAGCAGTAGTAGGTTGAATAAATGTTGTATTTGGTCATCTGAATTCCTGGGGTCTATGGCTGAACAGCTGTAAGTTGTAGTTGTAAAAATTTTTACAACTACAGCTTGCTGTTCAGCCGGCGTGGCGACAGTTGAGGACGAGCACTTAAGGACGGATATTTGAGGATGGGACATTTGAGGACGGGACATTTGAGGATAGCCATTTGACCATGGGTCAAACCCTCAAAACCCCATGATATGGTACTCGTTTTGAAGCGTGCAGCGAGCTGAGTCGATTAACAAACTTTTTTTATTTTTGACCCTTGTCTACACCTTTTCGGCATTTTGCCGCGCTATGACATTGCTTAAAGGAACGATGCCATGAAAATGGATTTTTTTAAAAGTAGCCTATCTTGTAGAGCAGAAAATTCTGGGCAACTTTGGTCAATAAAGTTATGTGTTTTGAACTAAACTGATGAAATTTTATATTGTTAAACTTTTCCCAAGTATTCGCGTCAATACTTTTCTTATTCCATACTCAGTTTTCCTAGTGCTGCAGGAAGTTCTAATTTTCGAGATATCGCCTCGTAAACACTATCTGTTAAGCGTAGGAACGGGTAGATACTTTTTACAAAAACCATCATAAACAAATACATATACGTCATTTATAGTCCTTTTTTCGTCTTTTTTTCTACCATAAATTTTTTTTGACTGAATCAGGAACTAAAAGAAGAATTGTTTATTGAAACGATTGATCGAACATTCCAAATTTAAATTCTAAAAGAAAAAAAAATGGACTATACATCCAATGGATTTCATAATCTCTTCTACAGGGTGTCCCAAAAAAGTGGATTTTTGTGATTTTAATAAAAAAAAGTATACTTTTTTAAAACTAAAAATGACTCCTATAGGGGTAATTTTATGCGAGAAATCGATTGCGCGCATCCCTGAACTTTTAAAATGTTTTCTTGACTCTGATTCAGGAAAAATTGGGGTTTTAAACTCGAAAATGGTCATTTTTTGCATTTTTTATCTGCAAAGACTTTCTAGGAGTAATTTTTGAAGTATTTTCAGGGTTCGGGAATGCGCGCAATTGATTCCCTGCATAAAATTATCCGTATAGGAGTTATTTTCAGGAAAGAATTTTACGAAAAAAAATTTTTCGGGTCCCAAAAAATTCACTTTTTTTGGAACGCCCTGTACATTGGGTTTTCATCTGAAAGTGCTCGCTCACCGCTTCCTTCGAGCCTTTCAGTTGTCCTTGAAAACAGTGCTCTTTTCTTCACTCGACTATTCGCTTGGCGTATTGATTTTTATTAACCTTTTTCATACAGCTTTTTAAAGTAGTTATTAGCATTTATTGATTGATTGTTTTTTATTCGTTTTTTTTACTTAATCTTTTTAAAATTTTAACGCGGGAATTTTGTTTTTATTTTTAAAAATTCGATATTGATTGATTATTGATTGTTCTAGTGGGCGGCGCTAAATGGCTCCTTCCTCCTTGTTCAGACTGTGTCGGATGGCCGACGGTGTGCTTATCAAAGGGTCCATCGCCAAGATCCTGGGAAATAAGCTCCACCCTCAGGGAAAAAGCAAATATGTATATAAATTGTTTGTTCGATTAGTTTTATTGTGTATTTGCTTTCCTTTTGTGATTTCGCGATGTTTTCTATTTGCGGGGGATGGAGGTATCCCTAGAGGTATGCCCAATGATAAACTCTGTTTCATGTCAAAATTCAAAAAGTATGGCCTAATGGTTAGGACACTGGCCATTCATGTTATTGGCGCGGATTCGATCCCACCAGGGTCATTTTCGGAGCGTTTTCTGCAAAAACTCTGTTTCTTGGTACTTCCAAAAAAGAGGGCGCGTAGTCTAATGGTTAGAACGTTGGTCATTCATGTTATTGGCGGCGAGTTCGATTCCATCAGGGAAATAAATTTTTATTTTATCAACCATAAAGAGTCTTAAAAGAAACCCCCTTAAAATTACAAGAAAATTTTCTGACTATCATTAGTTTTTTGGAGAAAAAATTTTCTGCGCCGTATGTCGCTGGTTCAATCCCCGCCGGAGTTGATTTGTTTTTGCATTATTTAAAAAACGGTATATTTGAATGATTTTTTAGTACTGTGGGATTTTCTACGAATGTGAAGAAAAATCATTATTTGAAAATTTTTTGCGATTTATAAAAAAAATGGTGCAAGTTTATTGGTCAGGGTTGAGAATTGGAATATTTTTTGGTACCCGAAAAATTGCTCAAAAAATAATGATGCAAAAACAATTTGACTCTGACGAGGATTGAACCAGCGACACACTGCGAGAAAATTTTTATCCAAAAACTAAAATGTGATTTTGTTGGTGTTCGTTTTCCTAGACAACTTTTGTTGATTTGATAAAAATAAAATTTCCACCTCCGGGGATCGAACCCATTAAAGACGAATTTTGAGCGCGTTTGCTCCTGCATCATATGTGATTTCATTTTTCTCGGTGGGAAATGCCCTATAATATTTGTGCGCATCTCACTTTTTTAGATAAAGATCGTTTAAAAAAAAGTTTAGAATTAACTTTGTGCAATTCTTTAATCTCTTTTACAAAATGGCAGCCGACAAATCTGGCACAAAAAGCTCAGTTGAAGTGGTAAGCATTAATTTCATTAATATTTACAGGATGTCCCCCAGATGGAAAATTTGATTAACCATAAATTGTGCAAATGCACACTTATAGGGGGTTGTCTATACGGTGTGGCGAATAGCAAATTCAAAAAAGTCCCGTTCTCAAATGGCCGTTCTCAAATGTCCCGTCCTCAAATATCTCATCCTCAAATGTCCGTCCTCAAGTGCCCGTTCTCCACTGTCGCCACACCGTCTATACGAGAAATCGATTGCGAGCATTGCCTTGAAAACGCTTTCATGCCCCTGTATTAGTCTATTTTCGTTTCAGTACACACATCTCTTCCCTGAATCAAGTTACCCGAAAGGTCGCGGGTTCCATACCCAGCTTTGTCACTGGATTTTGCCCAAAAAATTGGTCTCAATTTTGGCAATTCTATTTCTCATCACTGTTAAAAGATTTCATTACTGTTAAAAACCTTCAAATCAATAATAGTCTCAACCTACTGGGACACCCTGTATATTCATCTGGATCACTCTGTACCAGAAAATATTTGCAAAAATAATATTTTTGATTTTTTAGAATGGCGAACGCTCTAAGTGGGCCACTAAAAAAGTTCAAAAACTGAATGTGAAACCGGTGACACCAAAGAAGAAAGGCAAACGTGGTGGTGTCAATAAAACCAAGGCTGCGCACAAGAGCAAATCTCCCACGAAGGCATCGAAAGCTTCCAATGGAAAGAAAGGTAATACTAAAAACATCGATTTATCAAATATTATAAACTTTAAAAATTTAGAAGAGGATGGTGAGTACGAAGTGGAGAAAGTCCTTGGGATCCGTATTGATGATGGAGAACTCGAGTATCACATCAAGTGGAAAGGATTCGCCGAGAAATATAACAGTTGGGAAGGTGTTGGAAACCTTGTAAGTAATCTTTGTGCTAAAGTCCATTTAAACCCGAAATATAAAAGTAAAGTATGGATGTTAATTGTTCATTATTATTTTTGTACTGTATTTGTACTTTGATTGGAATATAGTGATCTCTCAGAGATCACTTTTTAAATTTGCGAAATGTTATTGTTCAGCGGGGAAAGAACGGCCGGATGTTTTGACTCGGTGAAGAGTGGTTCATGGAAAAGGGGTGGATGTATTGCAAAAATGTAGATTGGAATTTTTGTAGAAGGAAGAGTCGGAGGGGACGATTGAAAAAGCTTTGCCAGAAGACAGTGTGGCTATCTGAGCAAACGAAAGTCAGGTAGTTGTTGCGAAGCTAAAGTCTTTACTTTAAAAACTTATTTAAAAGTCGGTAAGGAGTGATCCCTTCCGATCTGGCAAGTTAAAGGGACACTAACCATGGCTTAGATTTTGCCAACTTTTTTAAAAAATTAATAAAAAAATGAGTTTCAATCGAATTTTTTCGGGCAACATTCGATTGCTGGTAATCTGAAAAATTTTTTGTAAAAAAAATTATTGAAAAATTACACGTTTTATCCGAGATATAGCCATTTGAAGTTTGGACCCAAAATACCCATTTTTGCAAAAATTCGCTAAAAATTAATTTTTCTCGAAATGGCATGAGAAACTCGAATCCGAAGAAATTTTTTGAATTTGGCCACGGGAAGGTACCCCATACGAAGTTAAAACCCCAAAAAGAGGGTTTTTACCCCGTATGGGGTACCTCATTGTAAGCCATTTTTTGACTATATTCCCGAGGTCTAGAACAAAAAATAACGGCGGATTCGTGTTCAGCGCATAGAAAAACCCTAAGAGAGTCGAAAATTTCGTCAAAAATCGACTTATATAGCCAAATATCAATAGTTTAAAATAAGGATACATCTTTGAGAGCCCAACTTTTAAAGTGGGCTTTCAACAAGTTTGAGTATTGACACGAAAACATGAGTTACGCTCAAAAAGTCTGATTGGATCGTATTCGCAATACATTCTTGATTACTACTGAAAAAAATTTCATTGACAAAATATGGTTGCTCGAATAAATTCGAGCAAAAATAAATTTTTGCAAAAATGGGCATTTTGGGTCCAAATTTCAAATGGCTATATCTCGGATAAAACGTGTGATTGTTCAATAATTTTTTTTACAAAAAATTCTCCAGGTTACCAGCAATCGAATGTGTGGTCGCCCGAAAAAATTCGAACGCACGACATATCGCGCTTTGATTCAAAATTCCACTGCACCATGTTACCCCCGACTTAGGACGTGAAGCAGACTATATTTCATTTTTTAATTTTTAGGACTGTCCCGATAAGGTCAAAGAGTTTGAAGCCGAAGTCAAGAAGCTTCAAAAATAGGAATTTTGTTGAATAAGATCTCATTTTTTTTATGTTTTACCTCACTTATTATTTTTGGTGTCGTAAATAAGGTTTTCTTGGCTGTTAAAATTTGAAAAAAATTTATAAATTTTTTTTATAAAACGTGCCCATTTACGACACCTTGATACAAAATCTGAATTTGTTAATGCATTTTGCATTGATGTCCAAATTTTGACCGGTGGAAAAATTTTTTTCTATATCAAAATTTACGGTGCTCATTCTTTGATCATATTTGTTATTATTTATAAATCTTGTTCGTGCTATTATATTTATAGTACTGCTGAGTCCATATCTTTGCATAAGTTTTATATTTCTTTGTATTTATTTAAAAGGGGGTGCACGTCCAGTACGCTTCTCGAAAATGTTTTTCTCAAAATTGGCTGATTTTTGGTACTCGAGGGGTTTCGGGCAAGAGAAACCGATTGATGCAAGTCCCGAGTTCCGAAAAAATTTTCATGACCCCCTATCAGGCAGTGGTGAAAACATGTTACATTTTTTTACTATTGCCCCGATAGGGGGTCATGAAAATTTTTTCGGAACTCGGGACTTGTGCCAACCGATTTCTCGTGCCCGAAAACCCCCCGAGTACCTAAAATCAGCCAATTTGGAGAAAAATTTTTTAGAGAAGCGTACTGGGCGTGCACTCCCTTTTTTTTAAGTTAAATAAACTGAATAAATTTTTTAGCTCCTTACCACCTTTTAACGTAAGGTTTAAATGAAATTTTGTGAGTAATTTTTATAATGCCGCGTGGCCGAGTATCTAAGATGTTCGGTTGTAGAAATTGAACTCAGGTTCGATTCTAAGCTGTTTCAAAATTTGGCAAAAAAATGTTAATTTTTTTGCAAAAAATGAAAATGGTTTAAACCATGTTAAAAATAATATAACCATCGACTTATACATAATCAATAACACTTAAACAACACCCATATTGTAAGAAAAAGGGCCTGTTTATGATTTTTCTCGGAAGATCAGTGACTCAGACGTTTCGAAGAAGGAATTGGAATTTGCCTCAACAAAAAAGCGCTGGGACGTGAACACTTAGTTTCATTTTTAGAATCGAACGTTCGAGATGAGCAAAGTCCATTTCCTTGAAATGATCGACAGATATACAGAACCACGCCTTCCCGTGCGCACGCTCAGCTCTTTCTCTAAAACATAAAGATGCTTGCTGACAAGCATCCATAAGGGCGAAAGGAGTAAAGCTCCAATTTTAGAGAAAAGCTCAATTTCTACATTTTAAGTGCTCGCTGATCTAGCACGGATACAAAGGCCCTTGTCCAAGACATGGTTGCACGAAAGATCTTTGTGCAGTGCCTATCTACGATCCAATCACTAAAGCATAACCAAGCGAAAGACCCATCGGTCGGATTTGCGTTGGTGTTCAACGTTATGGATAGAAGCGAGCGAGAGCACCTCTTAGGCCCATGAGCAAAAGTGCCGAGTGAGCGGAGATATCCCAAGTGATCAAAATGAAAATATACAAAAATGTTTTCGTTCTCCGTTAGCTAAAAGGGAAAAACAGCAAGGCAGAGGGACAGTGATGCAAGAGCCTTGCCTTGGTGGAAGTCCTCCTCTTGTCTCCTCTGGTTGGTTTTATTGTAGAATATATCTCGTAATAAAGGGCCTTATAGTTCTTCTAGGGTCGCAGATTGCCTAGGTAGGATCACGTGCACAGAGTCCTATACCTATAGAATTTAAGTCACAAAAACGGGGGAACGCACAAGAAATAGCCGAAAAGAGGCGTAGATCAAAACACCTCAAAAATGGAAAAGATCCTACAGGTTGAGATAGCTAAAAAAGAAGCTCGAGACAAGCGTACTGCAACCTGCGTTGAGGTTGCGATACGGTTGCTATAAAGGTTTGGGATAAGTCAGTTTCGGTGAGTGAGAAGGAGCGGAGCCACAGCCTGTGATCCAATGAAGCCGCCTCTGCTCCGAATGCCCATATTTACTTATATGTATTTAATAAACGACAAGAGTCTCAAGTTTACTCTCTGACTGAAGGCAAGATCGTAAAAGTCAGTAAGTCATACAAATCGATTTACTCATAAACATCCTACTATAATAAACGTATGTTTGCATGTCCGTGATTCCAGACGATCTCGGGAACGAGAGATTTAAATCCTCCGTGCTAAAACAAAAGCTGTAGAGGACGATGAAAGAAGACGATTAACAACAAAATCATTGAAATCGGAGAAAAAATGTTATTTTGCTGGTGTATATTTTACTCTGGAGTAAAATTGAGTAAAAAAACTTTACTCCAGAGTAAAATATATAGCGAAGTACTGCTCGGAGAAACTGCGAGCGCGGAGCTCTCTTTGTCCAACACAAAAACTATACAATATTTTATACATAAAAGAATGAACAATTCAACATAAAAAGCTCCAAAATTTTGTATTAAATATCATTTTCTTCTTTAATAGGCCTATTGAGTGTCAATTTTTGTGCAGAAGTCGGTACTTTTACGGCAGTAACAACTCCAGGTCCAACTGGCTTAGCATGAGGTCCACGGAAGATCATTTTTGTCTGGCCACTTTGAGTCGTGATCCGTAAGACGGTCTTCTCGGGACTCTTTTGTTGAGATTGTGCTAAAAATTTGACATACAGAACCAGTGCCATGAAAATAGATTTTTTAAAGTAGTTTTTCTAGAGAGAGAGAGAGCACAACAATATGGGAAACTTTGGTCGTTAAAGTTATGTGTTTTGAGCTAAACTGAAGGATTGTTATGTTGTTAAATTTTTCCCAAGTATTCGTGTCAATACACAACAAAATTCAAATTTATCGAACAAATTCCATTTTTTACAAAGATGTTAAAGTTTTTATTAAACGGACATAGAATACTTTTTTTATAACTCTATGAGCTGAATCAAATGACACTATGTTTAAATGCACGTTAAGCATGATCTAACATCTGGAAAGCATGATCTAATATCGAAAAAAATATTTTTGAATTTTAACATTTTTTCTTTTTTTTCGGTGCGTCATTTTTCAATATTATTCATGTTTGGTATTCGTTTATATTAATCATTTTGTCCGATATTTATTCTAACATTCCAAAATAAAAATCATTCATTGCAAAATAGAAATTTTAGCAAAGACAAAAATGATTCAATTTGAACATTGTTTTGGGTTATT
>OZJO01016704.1:0-47494 GCA_900406225.1 Acrobeloides nanus | reverse complement strand
GAGATACAATAAAATCTCGTCCTTTAACCACCATAACATCGTTGTTGGCATACTAAAAATTAGGTTTGGATTAATAAATCTGGCGCATAGCCAGTAGCCCCTTCTGACTCGAGGTCAGAGTCAAGGTCAGGTTATGGTAAAAGTCGGAGCGGGGTCAACCTTACATTAACAACATCAACATTGGGCGTTATTTGATGCACAATTTTAGCAAAAGCAATATTATTATTCCATTCAGGTATATGATCAACATCCTCCCATTCTTCCCTGTACATTTCATCCCAACTGATTGGAAGTTCACCCTAAAAATTTACTGTTAAATTCACAAATCTGCTTGATTTTTTTACTCTAAGGGCAAATACTTTTCCATAGTCAAAATATTTTGAATGGACGGTGGCTCCTTCATTCTCTGCTTCTTTCTTCCAGCCTGATTTCGATTCATAATTAGGGTCATTATAAATACTCATAGCTTCATTGAAAGCTTCGTAAGCGTTTTTGAAAGCAGATTGAAACTAGAAGTGACGGTTGGGCATATACAAAAACAGGACGAATTGACGGGACGAACAAAAACGGGAAGACAAGAACGGGACGATTTTTTGTTCAGATCTTATTTCCTTTAAAGGACCAGGCCACTCAGTTATAATCATATGAAAAAATGATATATTCGGAAAGATCATGAAAAATTGAGCATTTTTTGTTTTTACGGCATCATCTGAATCATTTTCCCCATCGAGATAAATGCATTTGAAAATATGAATTCGTGTACATGTTTTCGTTGTAATAATCAAACTTTTTGAATTTTTTGCAAAAANTCAGTTACAATCATATGAAAAAATGATATATTCGGAAAGGTCATGAAAAATTGAGCATTTTTTGTTTTTACGGCATCATCTGAATCATTTTCCCCATCGAAATAAATGCATTTGAAAATATGAATTCGTGTACATGTTTTCGTTGTAATAATCAAACTTTTTGAATTTTTTGCAAAAAAATTGTGAAAAATAACATCAATCGACAGGGAATTTTATGCTGAACAACTTTGCTGATTGAAGTTTGCGTAAAAAATTATTTTCTCCTATCAAAAATGCTGAATAGTTTAAATTCATGCAGGATTTTCGTTTCAATATACAAAAATTCAAAAATTTAAACTTATTTTGCATTTTTGATAAGAGAAAATATTTTTATGCAAACTTTAATTAGCAAAGTTGTTCAGCATAAAATTCTCTGTCGATTGATGCTATTTTTTCACGATTTTATAGCAAAAATTTCAAATAAGATTGTTTATTACAACGATAATATGTACACGAATTCATATTTTCAAATGCATTTATCTCGATGGGAAAAACGATTCAGATGGTGCCGTAAAAACAAAAAATGCTCAATTTTTCATAATCTTTCCGAATATATCATTTGTTCTATGATTGTAGCTGAGTGGCCTGGAATTTTTAGATAGTGTAAAAGACTTGTTTCTCAACTTTTTATCCTGAGTAAAAAAGTCTTTGACACCATATCAAAATTCCTTTTAAGAACTGAGATCTGAAATCGTCCCATTTTGGTCTCCCTTTTTTGTGTTGTTTGAACGATCGTTCCATCCCGCTATTGTGTATGCCGACGCTTGCCGTAAAAATATAATATTTACCTGACTATCAGGACTTATCCTGTCAGTTACTCCATAGAGTTCAAACGAATTCATTTTTATTTTAAAAATATTCTACTTCAAAAAATAGGCAACCTATTAAAACTTTGAAAAGAACACTCAAGGACCGGTTTTAAAACTTCAACATCTTATGTTGGATTCGATATGATTAAGTTTTGCTCCATTCTCTATGATTTTTATGGTTCATCGATTGTCGATCTGATACACTTTCACTTTTCTTCTAACCGGTCTTATTTAGGCTACATCTAATATAGGTTCGTGATCATTAAAAAGAGAGCAAAGTATTTTGTGGCGAAATTTTGCAAGATAAAAATTTATAAGAAGTGAGACGTATAAAAAAATCGTCGATTTTTAACGATTGATTTAAACAATTGGGATGTTTGAAAAGTCTTTCGTTTCGGAAAATTTGAATATCTTCCTCGGCTTCCATTTTTGACGAGTGCTTTGAAAGAAACAAATTAAAAAGGCACATATTTTCCAATAAGTTAAGCTAAAAAGAAGAAACAAAAGCCAAGTTTTCCAACCGTGTACATAAGCATAGCACAAATAAACTCTAAAATAACTCACTTAATTATAGGGTGGGTAATAATACAGGGTGGCCCAAAAAAATGGTAGTAAAAATGGTTGAAATCGATACGGTGCAGATTACCAGCTTTCCAACGACACGGATTGAATTAAGGTACATTTTGTAAATTAAATTTTTCCCCAAAAAATTAAAACTTTTGAGGAAAAATTGGAATTATAGCCAAATGGCCCATGTGTGTATCTTCGGAACCACGAAGGTTACGAAGCTAATTCCAACGGCGTTTGCATTCACTACCGAGCATATTAAAAAAATAATACTAGTCGGGCGAGAACCTTCAAACTTTGTCGCCTGGGACCTTCGACTTTTCAGGATAACGTCTCTTCATGGGGGGTAAGAATCGTGACTGCATCTCTGTCAGAAAATTTTTTCTGTCAGAAAAACTCTAGAAAGTGACTTTCTAGGGGTAAATTTATGCGAGGAATCGATTGCGCGCATCGAAAAATTCTGAAAATTTTTTTCGGGGGTCAAAAAATGGAAAAGTGTTTAAGGGTGGCTTTTGCGCGTTGAAAATGTTTGCAACCGAATCCTCGCCAAAAATAACATCAAAAAATGATTTTTTGGGGTTAAAACTTATAACCTCTAATTTTGACGCATTTTTTTCAATTTTTTGACCCCGGAAAAAAATTTCAGAATTTTTCGATGCGCGCAATCGATTTCTCACATAAACTTACCTCTAGAAAGTCACTTTCTAGGGGTTTTCTGACAGTGATGCAGTCACGATTCTTACTTCCCCTTTAAAATTACATGAAAAATATTGGGTTTTTTCAAAAGTTTTTACACTCCACTTTTCTCTTCTCATCTTCGAAGAAAAAGGAAAAATGAAGTGTAAAAACTTTTGAAACAATCCAATATTTTGCAATTTCATACACACATTAGTTTTTGACCTTCATTTAAAATGGCGTTTAATTTCTCATCATCATTAGATCTAAGTACAATTATTGTGTTCTGCTTGCTAATCCCACTTTTCCTCACACACGATTGCGAAAGATTGTGATTTAATCTCCACATCACATATCAAAATCTTGTGCACTTTTAGATTATACTACACTCTAAGCACACCCTGTCACTTAAAAGCACATTATTAGGTAAATATTAATCGTTCTTTGTTTGATTTCATAGTCTTTGTGAATATTGTCATAAATTATTTCATATAAAAGACGCGCATATTATTTTGATAATAATAACTTGCGTATTTTTAATAAAGTTATTTTAATTTTCTAAATAATGGCTCCGCCAAAAGTTAAATTGACTTATTTTGCGGCTAGAGGATGGGCTGAAGCTAGTCGCATGATTTTGCATTATTCTGGTGTTCCATTTGAAGACAAACGGGTGACAATGGAAGAATGGCCTAGTTTTAAAGCTTGTGAGTAGGGTTATATATGCATAAATAGTGGTAAAATTTGTTGAAATCGATTCTCACCAAATCCTATACAGCATAAGGCATCCCCTGGTAAAATTTTACCAGCTTCTACCAGTGTCGTGGGCAGGAATTATTTTTGGGGAGGGGTTGAGTCAACCTCAAAATTATAATGGCCCCTTATGATTTTTTTAAAATTGAGCAAAACATAAGGGGGATTGAAAAAAATTGTTTGATCAGAGGGGCAAATTGATAGTGTTCCTTGTAAGTCTTTGACCCCTGCTCATATATTTTCAATATTTTTTAGCAACACCATTTGGAAAAATGCCTGTTTTGGAATATAATGGCCAAACCTTGCCTGAAAGCCAAGCTATTGCTCGATTTTTAGCAAGAAAATATGGTAGCTCTCTCATTTCAATTATTATTATTACATTTTTAATCTAGGCTTGGCTGGAAAAGATGATTGGGAACAAGCCCAAGTCGATTCCGTAGCTGATCTATACAAAGATTTTGGACAGAAAATACGAGCTTATTTTAATGTTGCCATGGGACGTGGAGAAGGAGATAAAGTGGGATTTCATAATATATGTTACCGCTTTATCTGATAAAATTAGTTTTATCTGAAAGAATTTACGTTTTATCTTGGCTTAGGCTTAGGTCTAGGCTTAAACCCAGGCTTAGGCTTAGAACTAGGCTTAGGCCTAAGCCTAGGCTTAAGCCTGGACCTAAGCCTAAGCTAAAACGTAAATTCTTTCAGATAAAACTAGTTTTATCAGATAAAACTGATTTTAAGATAAAACGGTAACATATATGAATAAAATTTTAGGATGCACTTCTCAAAGAATTCATGGAGGCATTCGAAGAGCAAATGGGCCATGTAGAAAATTTTTTGAAAACAGCCAAAAATGGATTTTTAATGCCGAGTGGGTTGACATGGATTGATTTTCTAGCGGCTGAATTGCATGATACTTTGGGGAATGTTATTCCAGACTTGTATAAAAATCATCATGAGATAGTGAAGCATTCGGAAAAAGTTCACAGTTTGCCTCAATTGCAAGAATATCTTCAAAATCGTCCAAAGACTATCAACTAATCATGTTTTTTTATTCAAAAATTTATTAAAATCGTAATTTTTTTAAGTATTAGGATATGTAACAAATATAAATTTGATATATAAATATTTGTAAAAACGTTCCTGATCTTTTATTATCAATAAATTTAAAGAATGATCATTGATAAAGAATTTGATGTAAAAGAGGTAAATAATAATTTATTAGCTGACTTATACAGGGTGGTCCAAAAAAGTGGATTTTTGTGATTTTTTGGGGCCCGAAAATTTATTTTTCTAAGGGTAATTTTAGGTTTCTCGGGGGCAATTCTATGTGGGGAATCGATTGCGCGCATTCCCGAATCCTGAAAATGCTTTCCTGGACCTGATTCAGGGAAAAAATTGGGTTTTTGAAATTGCGAAAAACGACGAATTTCGCTTCAAAAATTCAATTTTGCCTGAATCAAGGTCAGGGAAACATTTTCAGGGTTCGGGAATGCGCGCAATCGATTCCCCGCATAAAATTACCCCTAGAGGGGTCATTTTTAGAACAATATACAGGGCGCGGAAAAATTATGGAAATTTTTTAATATGTAATATTCACAACGTATATTCTAGTGCATTTATTCTCATTAAACAACAAATGAAAGACAAGGCAAAAGTGCATTAAAATGCGCATTTACATTTCAAAGTAACCGCCATTGGATTCAACGCACGCATCAAATCTCTTCGGCCAGTTATCAACAGCAGAGGCGAGCACATTTACATCGATTCGACTCCAAGCTCTACGAAGAGCAGCCTTCAATTCATTGTATTAAATTTCTTTCCATATATTGCAATCTCCAGAATTCCCCAGATAGCATAATCAAGCGGGTTAAGGTCAGGCGAGTTAGGTGGCCATTGACCAGGCTTCTTTTTGCTGATATCCACTTTCTTGTGATATTTCCATAACTTTGTACCCTCGCTGGTACATTCCGATGATTTCGATTAGCTTATCTTTATCGGTTTTCAGAGGAACTAAACTAAAATAAAATAAACAATAATGATACAGCAGAAATCAAGGAATAATATGCAAAAAAAGTAACATGTGAGTCATATAAAATTTGGTGGTATGCGCGAACTAAATTTGTTGCCATAATTTTTCCGCACTCTGTATTTTCCCAAAAAATCACAAAAATCTACTTTTTTGCCCACCCTGTAATATTTCCTGGACAATTTTTCTTTTTCCATTATCTCAATAAAACGGTTCTTTTACAATTTTTGTGTTTTCCTTAATGGTTTCATTTCCCTAACACTTGTTTGCTTTTTGGCTTATATTTTTACTTATAAAATTTGCTTACAACTCTGATAAATCTTTATACTCAATTTCCAAAATCTTATGCACTTTTACAATTTTCTACATTCTAGTCATATTGAGTCACTTGAAAAGATGCTTTTTTCGTTTTTACTTGCTTCTTTTGCGAAACTTTTTTGGAGACTACCAACCTTCATGCATTTTGAAAAAGTGACGCCTTTTTTCTTGCTCTTTCAGATGGTACTATGTTTTTCAACAAAAAATTTTCGCGCCTATAAACATAAAGGGGAACTACACGTGTACAAATCCCCCTTCGAATTTGGGGGGGGGGGGGTCGCCTACAACCCGCAGGCCAAAATGAGTTTCGCTCGCAAATTTTTGCGAGCAAGACCATTTCACCCGTAGTCCGCGAGCTGAGGGCGAAATGATTTCTCGCCTATCGGCGCGAACGTGTACTATTTTTTTTGTTTACGTGTACTGTTTTTTTGCTTACGTTTGCTGGTTTTTTTAATGTTGAAAATAAGGTTTTTCATTGAAATCGAAATATTTTCTCTACCTTTTTATTCGATCAAAGGTTTACTTATCGATAAATACCTTGGTTGTTGATAGAAAGACAACTCATTTTGGAGAGAAATTAGTGTTACTATACAAAATTTTTGTTACAAAAAACATGCACTATCAGCATTTGTTACGAAAGGCATTTGTGGACATAAAAAATATAATCGTCCTATCCAAAATTTTGTTTGTTAAGTGAAAATTTTTCTATAAAAGAAAGACTAGTTTTTAGTCGAGCCATATTTGCTTGTGTTTTCAATGAAGCTTTTTTTCAAGAATTCTTTCAAAAAATAATCTTTTCAACGTGTTTCTGGCTAAAAAATATTCTAATGGGTCATTTTTTGTCGGGAGCAATTTCCCTTTTGGTGTCCCAAATAACATGGTTGTAAGATCAAACTTTTTTTATCTCTTAAATTCGACAAAAAATGTCCCATTAGAGTATTTTTAGCCAGAAACACGAATTTTCAAGGTAACCCACTGTTTAGCGTTACCCGGGATGCTGCAGGGATCCAATTATCCGCACACCTCTTATGGTCCTAAAGAGGGTCGTTGGAAAAAGAGCATAATAAAAGGCAAACTGTTATATCTTTTTTTCAAGCATTCGTTCAAAAATAATCTTTTCAACGTGTTTCTGGCTTAAAAAAATACTCTAATGGGTCATTTTTTAACGAATTTGAGCGATAAAAAATTTCACTTTTGGACCATGTTATTTGGGACACCAAAAAGGGAACTTGCTCCAGATTGCTGTTTTTCTAATTTGTTTAATTTTATAGACCCTCTAATATTTTTTTATAGAATTACAATTTTATTCTAACTAGCATATATAATGGTCCATTACAAACTCAGCTATTTCGACATTCGTGGTCTTGGTGAAACAGCCCGCATGATTTTGCATTATGCTAAGCAAGAATTTGAAGATCACAGAGTTTCACATGAAGAATGGCCTACATTCAAGACAAGTAGGAAAATTTGCATAGGTAATAAATTAAAGCCATTTTTAGAAACTCCATTCGGCCAGATGCCAGTGCTTGAGGTTGATGGAAAACAGCTAGCACAGAGTTTTGCCGTTTTCAGATATTTGGGAAGAAAATTTCGTAAGTAATTTAACTAAATCATGATATCTATCAGAAACCCATTCATAGGTTGGCAAGGGGAAAGGGGACTCACGATAAAGTGATCCCCCACCTCGCTCATATGAGATGGTCAAAAAAATACAGGGTGTCCCAAAAAAAGTAGAATTTTGAAAAACTTTTTTTCTAAAAATGTCATTTCTAGGGGTAAAAATAGCTGAAAAACACGAATCCGATGACCAAAAATTTATTTGACCCATAAAAACCCCTTAAAATGGCCAAAAACGTGTTTTTTAAGACTTTAAAAAATTTCCAAATTCTACTTTTTTTGGGACACCCTGTAAAAATATATTAAATTCTGGAAGGATCTGCGTTAAATTTGTCATTATTCTTCAAAAATCGAAAAATTAATCAAAAATTGAAAAATTAATCAAAAATTAAAAAATTAGTTAAAAATTAAAAATTCGTAAAAAACCAAAATTAAAATTTGTTAAAGATTTGGCCGGAAAAGATGACTGGGAATCCGCTCAACTTGATTCTATTGCCGACTTCCAAAAAGATTTCAACAGTGCAACTGGACAATTTTTCTCGGTGAATGCAGGATTTGCTCCAGGAGATAAGGTAAAATGAATTTTATAAATTTATTTTTCATTGAAGAAGTTTAGGATAAAGTCTATAAAGAAGTCTATCTTCCAGCCGCCGAAAAACATTTCCCAGTTTTAGAAAAACTTCTCAAAGAATCTGGGTCAGGATTCTTCGGCAAAAGTGGACCCTCTTGGGTGGATTTCTTTATTGCAGAAAGAGTGACTACAGAAAAAGGATTTGCTCCAGAATTTTTCAAGAAGCATCCGGAAATTTTGGCGCATGCGGATCGTGTTCACAACTTGCCACAACTTAAAGATTATATCAAAACAAGAAAGCAATCGCCATTTTAAAGAATATCAATTTTTAGTTAAACTTTTATTTATATGTTGTTATTGATTAATTTTATAAATATTTTCATTAGAAAATTCATTTTCGATTTGCACATAATTATTTTTGGGTGGGGACAGACACTCTCGACCCACGGACCACTCAACCCGGACAACTCAAACCGAACAACTCAACCCAAGACAACTCAACCCAGGACAACTCAACCCACGAACCACTCAACCCCGAACAATTCAATCCATAAAACTCAAACAAAAAATCTATAGGACTTTTCTTAGCCTTAGGCTTAGACCTTAGGCTTAGGACTTAGGCCTTAGACCTAAGCCATAGGCATAGACCTTAGGCTTAGGCCCAAACAACTCAACCCACTCTTTGGGTTGAGTTGTTTAGGTTGAGTTGTCCTGGGTTGAGTTGTCCGGATTGAGTTGTTTGGGTTGAGTGGCCCTGGAGCCTTTTTGGACCATTAAACAAGTTATACAGGGTGTTTCAACGAATTAGCGAGATTTAAAAATTCAATATATTTTGATAAAAAAGAGATTTTTTAATGCGAATTTTTGCAAAATGCTTAGAAATCGTGGGGGTTTTCATGGCCATTAAAAAAATTAAAAAATTAGATTTTACAGCAAAAACATTGGGTCGCTGGTGGGATTCGAACTTGCACGTTCATAGTCAAAAATCGTGAACACTACCACTCAACCGTGGTGACAAGCTGTTTGGGAAAAACTTTTTTACATTATATTCTATTTAAAAAATAATAATTCAGGTTTTCGGAAGGATATGAAAAATGGAGCATCTTTTGTTCATACGGCTCTGGATCGTTGTAGTTTTTGAGAAAATTGCGTTTGAAGTTGACGATTTTTGAAATCTGTGTATTACAACGAAAACATGAACGCAGTAAAAATTCGTTCCTGAATCAATAAAAGTTATGTATTGACGCGAAAATTTAAAAAAATTTTGTTTTTCATCGACTTACAAAAAATACCAAAAATTAAATTTTCGCGTCAATTTTGGGTTATTAAAACGAAAATATTTGTAGCAAATTTTCGTTCCAATAACCCAAAATGAAAAATTTTGGTATCATTTTATTTGTCACATTGAGCTGAGAAAAATGTTATATTTACTTTTTCCTAAATATTCAAGAGATTCAAATTACTTTTTTATCAATAAACAAATTTTGATTGAATCAGGAATTTGAAACGTAGGCAAATGTTTTCGCTGTAATACACAGACAAAAATTCGCAAACAATTATATCAAAAATTAAAACGATTCAGAGGGTGCGGTAAAAACAAAAAATGCTCATTTTTCATGAACTTTCCGAATATGTACAAATTGTGGCAACTTTTTCCCGAGTGCACTGGTCCTTTAATAAAGATCTTAAAAAAGATTGAATAATTTTTGATCATTTAATCTTCAAAACAAAAATTTTCCGCTGATTCATAAAATCACCGAATTTACGTACGTCAATTTTTTTAAAACATCATTTGATTTAGATTTCGTATCACTTTTTGATAGTTTTTGTAAAAATCTATGTAATGAAACTGGTTTTTTTGAAACATTAAACAACTCTATGTATAACTTATGCTGTTTAAAAAGAGCCTTTAATTGATTACCATTGTGTGAATTTGTTGTTTTACGAGGTGTTTCTGTCAATTGACTGTTTATTCGAATATTTTGAGAGAAATGAAGGTCTTTATTACTTTTTGCTTATTATTCGTTTTTATAAGTGGAATTTCGGCATTTGGCACTCTACAAAGTGTTGCAGCTAGAGGAAAATTGTTGTGTAATGGACAGCCATATAAGGATGCGAAGATTAAGTTATATGATGTTGATGGTAAGGAAGCAAAGTTATAGGATACAAGAAGACAAACACGATAAATTTTTTGGGGTCAACATACCAGTGACGGATCAAGGATGGAGCAGGGGGGCATGCTCTCGAAACAGAAAATTTTCTTTAAATGACATTTTTGCCAAAATTTGATAGAAAAATAAGATTTTTACTTAGTTGCGTTCCCCCAAATGAAATTACAGAACCGCTACTGCCATATACCGAAAAAAATTGCTGAAAATGGCCAAAAAAGTCGAAAATTTTGCTAAAAATTGAAATTTTTTATGAAAATTTATTTTAAAACGACATTTTTTGTTAAAAAATTACAATTTTTGAAAAATTGCAAATTTTAGACCTTTTTAGGCGAAATATTTGTTGGGCAAAAATATAGGGGGACCATTAGGTAATTTATTCATTTCATTGATTTTGGGATGGGGAGTCCATGGATCCTGGAGCAGTGGTGTCCAAAGACATTGTCCGACGCCGTCGACGTTTAGTATAAGCGGCATCGTAAACATCGGACGTTTCAAATATCGTCTTGTCTGACGTTTCAAACGTCGGGACGCCTGAAACGTCGGCATTCGAAAAACGTTGTTAATCGTCGTTATTTGTTAAAAAGCACAAAAATCGAAAATGTCGACGTCACCAACACATGGAATGTCCGACGTTTGAAATGTCGCTATTCAAAAACTTAAACGTCACGTCGACGTCATTGGGCACCACTGCCCTGGGACCCATAGCTACTGCTCACGGTGTACCCCATGATTTGGTATCAAAAGTCTTAAATTTTGCCCTCTATAGCTAGTTAAAGTAAAATTTAAGGTCTACTTGACGATTTTATGGCAGAAACCAAATCCGATCGCCTAGGAGTCTTTTATATTAAAGGAAATGAAACTGAAATTACTACAATTGATCCGAAAATTAACATTTATCATAACTGTAATGACGAAGCTGTTGTAAGCACTTACTTTAGTTTAAAAAAAAGTGTTTTGAACACAACAAATTTAGGAGTGCCTCAGGAAATTTTCTATTACTATTCCAGATGATTATATTACTGAAGGCCCTGAACCAGCTAAAACTTTTGATGCCGCTATCTTGAATTTATCTGGACAATTTCCAGGAGAGACTCGAGATTGTATTAATTAGATTTATTATTTCATTTGAATTAAAGGCAGTGTACCTATACTTTTATGCCAACAATTTTTTTTTTAACTTTAGTCCATTTTCGCTTCAATACACCTACCACTTTCTCTCTCTCTTGAATAAAAGTCAGGGAAGCGTTTTCATACTTCGGGAATGCGTATAATCTATTTCCCGCATAACATTACCCCTATATACCAAAAATTAGCCAATTTGGCAAAAAAAATTTTTGGCATAAAACTATAGGTACGCGGCTGGTGGGGTACTTTTGCGCCCTCACATATGCGCAACGACACGTACGTACCCGACTTTTGAGTACCCGAATTTTTGCGCTCTTACTTTACGCCTCGACATTTGTGCCCAGACATTTGCGCTCTATAATTGCGCAACGACATTTGCGCTCCAACATTTGCATACCCGACTTGTGCAGTCTTTTCCGTTTTTAAAATTTTTCGACCTTTTTTGAAACATATTTTACAAGTCGGGTGCTCAGATCAATTATAGAGTCAATTATGTCGGAGATCAATTATAGAGCGCATATGTCGGGGCGCAAATGTGAAAGTGCAAATGCGTATATGTGAGGGCGCAAAAGTACCCCACTCTACACGGGATAGACCTTTAAATGACAAAAAATTATTATTGAATAAATATTCTTAAACAATTTTTTCAGAGATTCTGTTCTATATTTTTACCATTTTCGATATCTAAAATTTATAATCAAAATTATTATTAGAAAAAATTGTCAAAGTTCCTCATCCCCCTTACCCCTTTCCGAAACGTTTTGAGAAATAAGAGCACAACAGGCAACTTCCATCCACCCCAATGGCTGATAGATCTTTTGGTGCTTACTTGTGTTGATCGATACAATTGCATCAAATTTTGATCCTACCTTTTAAATTAATTTTAAAATCTTCTTCATTCAAAGAAGCTTTTTCACTACAAGGTGCACTCAGTGTTTGAGGCCTTTTCTTCATACAAGAGGATCTAAAAATTCTCAAATTTCTGAAAAGTTTAGACTTCAACTAACAATAATCTCATTCTTTTTAAAGTATGATCCGGATCTACATTTCTTTTATATGCATTTTTATCAGTTTCCTGCAAATCTTGCTCTTCTACTTCTACGATTTTTGTACAAGCTTCCTACAAAATAAGCGTTTTATAATAATTAAGTTTTTCATATTATAACCTCAGGGACCCCTCCCCCTAAGCTATCAGAGGCCGTTTCCAGCAACAAAACACTAGGGGGTGGGGAAACAGACTGGCCCAGGACGGTCTGAACCAGGCAAGGGCCGAGCCCTGGCCTTGAATTTTCTTAGGCTGACTTGGACGAAGACCAGTCTTTTTTAGTCTTACCAATTCTTCTTCACTTAAATCTGGCAATTGTGTTCTGTTGGGAATCATAGTTATCCTTTCGATATTTTTTACCAAGCTAAAAATAAAAAATTACAAAATGTAACCAAAAATTTGGTACTACTAAGGACTAGTGAGCCCACTAGATTCTTAGTAGTACCAAAAATTTTTCTTACTTGACTTTAGATGCTGAGCCTTGAAGAGGATGCACACTTCTTTCGGCCGCATTTAACCCGTAAAGTGGGGCTATAGTTTTGATATCCCAAAAACTGTCTTTTTCTAATTCTGGAAGGTCTTTTGGGCCTTGTTCAACTAGAGTTAGCCCTGTCTAAAAAATTTAATTTCTCTTATTCAAAAAATCTATTTATACAATAAGATTTTTGTCAATAACATAATTACACTCTAAATCATCATCGTCTTCACCCAAGGGGTTTATTAGTGCTTCTGCGACTTTCATCCAACCCATATAGACAATAAATTGTAGCATTGTTGTAATGGGTATCCATAAATCCACCTAAAATTTTGTACTGTTCATAAAGCCAAAAAAATTCCCCCTTTTCCTATAAAGAATTGTTCACATGCGCGGAAAGGGAGCCCCTCCTCCAATCCACTCCCTCATAAGAAACAAATTAGGGGTATCCATATACACGGCGGTTTTTTGTGTGCAAAAAATGATGGAAATTCGAAATTTTAAAAACGAGTAATGCCATTTGGCTCAGCTCAACGAGACGAGTAAAACGAAGCATATATTGTACAAAAATAATAATGAGTCACAAGGCAGATATCAGTTGGTGACATAAAATCTCTGCCAGTTGGTGACGGGTAATTGTCAGTTGGTGACATAAAATCTCTACCAAGGCTTAGCCTTAGGCTTAGTTCTAGGCTTAGGCTTAGGTCTAGGCTTAGACTTAAGCCTAGACTTAGGCCTAGGCCTAAACCTAAGCCTTGGTAGAGGTTTTATGTCACCAACTGGCATCTGCCCGAGTCACATGACAGAGAGGTTAGTGTTCAAGGATTGCACACACACTTTGAACCCGCGACCTATAAGTGCAATTCATGCACACTAACCACTCGGCCTTGTGAATCCTTAGTGTGTTGGTACAATATATATCTCTTTTCACTCATCTTGTTGAGCTTAGTCGAATGGCATTACTCGTTTTAAAATTTCGAATTACCTTCCAATTTTTACAAAAAACCGCCGTGTCTCATCGATGGCCTGAAGGCCGGCCGACGACCTTTTTTTGGTCGTCAGAATCTCATCGGTAGCAGGCAATCTCTTCATCTGGATCTTCCTCTCTTCCTTGCCCATGTATAACCGCTGGTTTTTAAAATTTGTTGCTTACTCCATCTTTATTCTTAGTATGTTCTGGGACAATAAATTGTCTTGATATCAAACATATGATGAAATAAATTCGGACTGACATGAAAATCACTTGAGGATAAACAAGGGGTATAGGAACCCAGTCATAACGTAAAAGCGACGATATGCCATCTCGAAATCTTTGAACTTCCTGAAATGATGAAATTGTGATATACCATTAAAAATTTATACCTTTATCATTGTGTCTAAAACTTTTTCACTTTGGATTTTTCCTTCCAAATGAGCCTTATATAGATGTCCATTTACCCATTGAATAGGAGCCCAGTATTGACTATAAACATCATCGATTTCTCTTAGTTTGGCCAATTCGGATTTTGTTAGTAATCCTAAAATTTTTTTCTTAAAATATCGTTTAGGCACATCCAGCGAAGTAGCCAGACTCTGGAATAGCTATACAGTACCCCTTCCCCCTCAAGAATGTAGCTTGAAGGATCCGGTATAAAGGAGAGCACTTCCCCAAAAAGGCTAATTTTTCCCATAAAACATAAGGTGGACCCTTATGTATAGGGATTTTTTTCACGACAAATGCTCTAAAACATGGTATATCACATTCTTTGTAATTATGATAGCTCCCTTTTACTCCCTTGGGGTCTCAAAGCTCAAAAATCACGTTTTTGTTCAAAGTCAGAAAAAATTTATGGAAAAATAAAAATAAGGTCACAATTTCAATCAATCAATAAATATTTAAAAATTTGATTCGAAAATCAAAAATATCGAAATTTTCTCAATTAGCGATTTTCACCAACAATGTTGGTGAAAATCGCATTTTTATTGCAAACTTGTAAAATGGACATTTTTTCAAAAAAATTAAAATCGGAAAAACATCTTGGTCCTATATGAAAAATGAAAGAATGATTTATGGATGCCTCCTCAACTACGTTTTGTAGCTTTTGTGAGCGGAGCAAAAAACATACCAGCAGCAACAAGAGTTTCTAAAGTCGGAAATCTATGCCTAACTTGCATACTAATATCTCTTAGCACCAATGCCTGATTTAGCACCATATAGCGAATGATGTTCCTCTTCAGCATTCTTGAATTATCATCGTTTTCTTTTATAAAAGTTGCAAAAATTATCGCAGCGCTGAATTTTTATTTTATTCAAATATATAACTGAATGGAAAATTACTTATCGATCCATCCAAGTTCTCGTAGAATCGATGTCCAACGACTAACAACAAATGAAACAAAGAAACCAAGCATAAAAGTTAAGGGTATAGTTGAATTTAGACCACTGTCTAGATAAACTGCTAGGGCTTCAAAATATCTTTAAAAAAGTTTGCTACTACAAAGAATTAGCGACCCCACTTAAAGGACCAGTCTAGTAAGTTACAATCATATAAAAAAATTATATATTCGGAAAGATCATGAAAAATAGACATTTTTTATTCTTACGGCAATCGTTGTAGTTTTCGAGATAATTGAGTTTTGAATTTGTTACAAGCTCTTCGTTGTAATACACAAACTTTTTTGAATCTTTTGCGGAAAAATCGATTTTTGCATCAATTTTTTAAATTTTCATAAAATGAACATTGTAGCAATTTTTATAGCTAAATGAAACGAACAAAATGACACCAAAATTATCCATTTTGAAAATTGTTTTGGGTTATTAAAACGAAAATTCTGATTCAATATATCATTTTTTCACATGATTGTAACTGACTGGACTGGTCCTTTAACAAATATACCTTTGCCATTTTGGTGGCAACATAAACCTGTATATTAAACTTATTAGCATATATAAAATTGTCCATACTCCTAATTGAGATAAAGTGGCCTTCCATACACTCCCTCTCCATCTACATAATAACTTTATAACACTTTTAGTATTAGTTTGAGAAATATCTAGTGTATAGGAAATTGTCATCGCTAAAAAAAGTTCTTCAAACAGTATTGAAGATGACAAATATTCACAGAATTAAAAATTTTCAAAATTAAGCAAAAGTTCGATAACGTGTACAATGAAAAGGTTAAAAATGGAAAATGAGGTAAATTTTTTGAGTCTTTTGGGTATTATTGATTATGCATAACACATCTATCGTGAAAGACATATAAAAGAAAATACATAAATGGCCTGGCATCCGAAGTTTTTGTATAGAAAGAAATAAGAGAAGAATAATGTGAACAATAAGAGAACAGCAATTAACCTTTGAATCAAAAATTGAAATAAATAATTTTGACGCAATCGACACGTCTCCAAGAGAGAGAGAGTGATGTACCCCCATGATTTTGGTATCAAAAGTCTTAGATTTTCACCCTCTACAGCTTGGTAAAGCCGGGTACACGAAATCGTGACAAAATTTGTCTCTTAACTTTTCCCTATGTATTTTCATAAAACGTGGTCAAAATAAAAGTTATAGAACGCAACATATGTGCTATTTTTGTTTTTGACATTTTTCATAGAAAGCTAAAGAAAAAATTTTGAGAACCGATTTCGTTCGATTTCGTGGCATCACTATCGGGTACAGTTTGAAAGTTTGAAAGACGATTTTATGGCAGAAACCAAATCCGATCGCCTAGGAGTATTTTATATTAAAGGAAATGAAACTGAAATTACTACGATTGATCCGAAAATTAACATTCATCATAACTGTAATGACGAAGCTGTTGTAAGCACTTATTTTAGCTTTAAAAAAGTATTTTTAACATAAAAATTTAGGAGTGCCTCAGGAAATTTTCTATTACTATTCCAGATGATTATATTACTGAAGGCCCTGAACCAGCTAAAACTTTTGATGCCGCTGTCTTGAATTTATCTGAACAATTTCCAGGAGAGACTCGAGATTGTATTAATTAGATTTATTATTTCATTTGAATTAAAGGCAGCGTACCTATACTTTTATGCCAAATTGGTTAATTTTTTGTATTTAGATGTAATTTTATGCGGGAATTAAATTCGCGCGTTCCTGAAGTATGAAAATGTTTCCCTGATTCAAGGAAGGTGGTGGGTGTGTTGAAACGAAAATGGACTAATTAGATTTTTCGCGGTAAAATTGGCTGTTTAGGGGTTTTTCTAGACGGGAAAATCGATTGCGCGCATTTCCGAACCTTAAAAACGCTTCCTTGACTCTGATTCAGGATAGGTAGTGGGTATAGTCCATTTTTGCTTCAATTCACCCGCTAACTTCCCTGAATCAGTATCAGGGAAGCATTTTTCCGCTTCGGGAATGCGCGCAATCGATTCCCCTCCTAGAAAAACCCCTAAACAGCCATGTTTACAGCGAAAAATTAAATTTTAGCCCATTTTTGCTTCAATACACTCACCATCTTCCCTGAATAAGAATCAGGAAAGCGTTTTCATTCTTCGGGCATACGCACAATTGATTTTTCGCATAAAATTACCTCTATATACCAAAAATTAGCCAATTTGGCAACAAATTTTTTGCATAAAACTATAGGTACGCGGCTAGTGGAGACTTTTGTGCCCTCACATATGCGCAACGACACTTGCGCACCAGACTTTTGAACACTCGATTTTTGCGTCTCGTCATATGCGCCCCGACATTTGTGTACCCGACTTGTTCACCCTTTTCCGTTTTTAAAATTTTTCGACCTTTTTTGAAACATATTTTACAAGTCGGGTGCGCAAATGTCGGAGATTAATTATAGAGCGCATATGTCGGGACGCAAATGTGAAAGTGCAAATGTCAGTTGTGCATATGTGAGGGCGCAAAAGTACCCCACCCTACGCTGCATAGACCTTTAAATCACAAAAAATTATTATTGAATAAATATTCTTAAACAATTTTTTCAGAGATTCTGTTCTATCTTTTACCATTTTCTATATCTAAAATTTAAATCAAATATATTTTGATATATTGTTGGAAAAAATTGCCAAGATTCCTCATCTCCTTTTAAGCGGGATTTATACTTCCGTCGTGTCGCGACACTACAGTGCATTTTTGTGTCGTACGACACGTCGTACGATGCGTCGCGACACGTTGGAAGTATAAATCCCGCCTTACTCCTCTTTGGAACGTTTTGAGAAATAAGAGCACAAAAGACAACTTCCATCCACCCCAATGGCTAATAGATCTTTTGATGGTTACTTGTGTTGATCGATACAATTGCATCAAATTTTGATCCTACCTTTTAAATTAATTTTAAAATCTTCCTTATTCAAAGAAGCTTTTTCACTACAAGGTGCACTCAGTGTTTGAGGCCTTTTCTTCATACAAGGGGATCTAAAAATTCTCAAATTTCTGAAAATTTTAGACGTCAACTAACAATAATTTCATTCTTTTTAAAGTACGATCCGTATCTACATTTCTTTTATATGCATTTTTATCAGTTTCCTGCAAATCTTGCTCTTCTACTTCTACGATTTTTGTACAAGCTTCCTATAAAATTTACTTTTTTATAAATGTTAAAAATGTACTAAGTGCGTTGGCGAGCAACAGTCACCAAGTTCTTCTTTCGGTGACATAGTTTATGTTGACAAACATGACATGTGTCATATTTGTCACATCAAATGGGAATAATAATTGACTCAGGCGACCAAGGTGACAGATTCAGTCACGCTTGTCACCTGAATGTAACCTAGGTGTCATTTATGTCATCTCATAATCATAGGTAAACAACGGGGGGGGGGGTACTGTACCCTCCCTCAATTCGTCGTATCAAGAAAAATTTTTTAGAAACATGAGTAACCAATTTGTATTTTTAGTCAAAAATGTTCAAGTATTGTACCAACCAAGTCGTATTTAAGGATCCAGTACCCTCTCCTTGTTCACCTATGCCCATAAGGTCACCCTGTCACCTAAGGGGTTGGGTATAAAAGGGGATTCCAAAGTCACATACCTGGTCCCTCGGAAACCCGAGGTTAATTGTATTATGTTATAAGGAATAAACGTTTTATAATAATTAAGTTTTTCACATTATAACCCCAGGGATCTCCCAAAAACAGACTGGCCCAGGACGGCCAGAACCAAACAAGGGCCGAGCCCTGGATTAATTTTTCCTAGGCCGACCTGGATGAGGATCGGTCTTTTCTACCAGAAGTCTTACCAATTCTTCTTCACTTAAATCTGGTAGCTGCGTTCTATTGGGAATCATAGTTATCGTTTCGACATTTTTTACCAAGCTAAAAATAAAAATTCACAAAGTGTAACAAAAAATTTGGTACTACTATGGATTAGCGAGTCCAAAAAAAGTAAAAAATTCACATCTAGTGGGCTCGCTAATAAATCCTTAGTAGTACCAAAAATTTTTCTTACTTGACTTTAGATGCTGAGCCTTGAAGAGGATGCACACTTCTTTCGGCCGCATTTAACCCGTAAAGTGGGGCTATAGTTTTGATATCCCAAAAACTGTCTTTTTCTAATTCTGGAAGGTCCTTTGGGCCTTGTTCTACTAGAGTTAGCCCCGTCTAAAAAATTTAATTTCGCTTATTCAAAAAATCTATTTATACAATAAGATTTTTGTCGATAACATAATTACATTCTAAATCATCATCGTCTTCACCCAAGGGGTTCATTAGTGCTTCGGCGACTTTCATCCACCCCATATAGACAATAAATTGTAGCATGGTTGTAATGGGTATCCATAAATCCACCTAAAATTTTGTACAACTGTTCAAAAAGCCAAAAAAATGCCTCTTTTTCCTATAAAGAATCGTTCACATACGCGGAAAGGGAGTCCCTCCTTCAATCGACTCCCTCATAAGAACAAAAATTAGGGGTATCCACCTACACGGCGGTTTTTTGGGTGCAAAAATTGAAGGAAATTCGAAATTTTAAAAACGAGCAATGCCATTCGATTCAGCTCAACGAGGCGAGTAAAATGAAGTATTTATTGTACAAAAAAGATAATGAGTCACATGGTGGAGTGGTTAATGTTCAATGATTGCACACACACTTTCGAACCCGCGACCTATAAGTGCAATCCCTGCACACTAACCACTCGGCCATGTGAATCTTTTGCGTGTTGGTAAAATATATATCTCGTTTCACTCGTTCCGTTGAGCTGAATCGAATTACTCGTTTTTAAAATTTCGAATTTCTCCAATTTTTGCAAAAAAACTGCCATGTCTCATCGACAACCTGAAGGCCGGCAGACGACCTTTTTTGATCATCATAATCTCATCGGTAGCAGGCAATCTCTTCATTTGGATCCCCCTCTCCTCTTTGCCTATGTATAACCGCTGGTTTTTTTGCTTACTCTATCTCTATTTTTAGTATGTTCTGGGACAATAAATTGTCTTGAGATCAAACATATGATGAAATAAATTCGGACTGCCAAGAAAATCACTTGAGGATAAACAAGAGGTATAGGAACCCAGTCATAACGTAAAAGCGACGATATGCCATCTCGAAATCTTTGTACTTCCTGAAATGATGAAATTGTGATATACCATTTAAAAATTTATTTATACCTTCATCATTGTGTCTAAAACTTTTTCACTTTTGATTTTTCCTTCCAAATGAGCCTTATATAGATGTCCATTTACCCATTGAATAGGAGCCCAGTATTGGCTATAAACATCGTCGATTCTTCTTAGTTTGACCAATTCGGATTTTGTTAGTAATCCTAAAATTTTGTTCTTAAAATATCGTTTAGGCACATCCAGTGGAGTAGCCAGGTTCTGAAATAGCCATACAGTACCCTCCCCCCCCTCCTCCCCTAAGAATGTAGTCTGGAAGATTCGGTATGAGAGGGGTGGGACACTTTCCCCCAAAAAAACCCTTATGATTCATAGATGCCTCCTCAGCTACGTTTGATGTCCAACGCTTTTGTGAGCGAAGCAAAAAACATACCAGCAGCAACAAGAGTTTCCAAAGTCGGAAATCTATGCCTAACTTGCATACTAATATCTCTTAACACCAATGCCTGATTTAGCACCATATNGTTTTCTTTTATAAAAGTTGCAAAAATTATCGCAGCGCTGAATTTTTATTTTATTCAAATATATAACTGGATGGAAAATTACTCATCGATCCATCCAAGGCCTCGTAAAATTGATGTCCATCGACTAACAACAAATGAAACAAAGAAACCAAGCATAAAAGTTAAGGGTATAGTTGAATTTAGACCATTGTCTAGATAAACTGCTAGGGCTTCAAAATATCTAAAAAAAGTTTTGGTTCTACTAAGGATTAGCGACCCCACTTAAAGGACCAGTCCAGTAATTTACAATCATATGAAAAAATGATATATTCGGAAAGATCATGAAAAATGAATTTTTTCGCGAAAAAATCGATTTTTGCATCAATTTTTTAAATTTTCATAAAACGAACATGTAGCAATTTTTTATAGCTAAATGAGACGAACAAAATGACACCAAAATTATTCAGTTTGAACATTGTTTTGGGTTATTGAAGCGAAAACATGAATCAGAATTTTCGTTTCAATAACCCAAAACAATTTTCAAATTGGATAATTTTGGCGTCATTTTCTTCGTCTCATTTAGATAAAAAATTGCTACAATGTTCATTTTATGTAAATTTAAAAAATTGATGCAAAAATCGATTTATCCGCAAATTCAAAAAAAATTTGTGTATTACAACGAAGAGCTTGTAATAAATCCCAAATTTCAAATGCAATTATCTCGAAAACTACAACGATTCAAAAAATGCCGTAAAAATAAAAAAAAATGCTCTATTTTTCATGATCTTTCCGAATATTTCATTTTTTTTGCATGATTGTAACTGACTGGACTGGTCCTTTAACAAATATACCTTTGCCATTTTGGCGGTAACATAAACCTGTACATTAAACTTATTAGCATATATAAAATTGTCCATACTCCTAACTGATATAAAGTGGCCTTCCATACACTCCCTCTCCATCTACATAATAACTTTATAACACTTTTAGTATTAGTTTGAGAAACATCTAGCGTATAGGAAATTGTCATCGCTAAAAAAAGTTCTTCAAAAAGTATTAAAAATCACAAATATTCAGAAAGAATTTAAAATTTTAAAAATTAGGCAAACATCGATAACGTGTATAATGACAAGGTTAAAAATGGAAAATGAGGTAAATTTTTTGAGTCTTTTGGATATTATTGATTATGCATAACACATCTATTGTGAGAGACATATAAAAGAGAGTACATAAATGGCCTGGCAGTTGGAAGTTTTTGTATAGAAAGAAAAAAAGAACAATAATGTGTGAGACAAACATTCCACTTCCTGGAATATTTTTTAATAATGTTTACTCTAGCTCTAGACTGTTTGTATATCTTCTCTTAATCGACAATGAGTCAGAAATAATGACTGCCTAAAATTGACTGGCTAAAACTGCCAAGAACTTATTGATACAAAATTCACAGATTTACAAAAAAGTGAATTAACGCATGGCTCCCATCGAAAAATTTCAAAAATAAGGACACACAATTTTTTCATTATTTTAAAAAAAAATTTTTTGCCGACTTAAGGGGGCAACCCTATGCCCTCCCTAATTACGAAAATAAGGACAAATCTTAGAAATATGGGCAAATGCCCTGACTTAACCTTTTGTGCATAAAAAACTATAATAAAAAACTTTTTTAAAAATTATTATTTTTAAATAACATTTTAAGCTCAAAAAGACGAAATTATCTCCATGACTACTCGAATGAAAATGAAAAATAATGGAAATTGGAGTGTATGATCTATTCATTTGTTTTTTTAGTGTGTGCATATGTATTTGTCTATTTTGTAAATAAATCAAAGAAATGCTAATATTAGCCAAAAATCGATATTCTTAGAAAAGCAAGAAAAAATAAACAAAATTAATATAATCTCCGGGCCAGGGCTGTGTTCCAGTCTACCGGAACTGCGGTTCCGTTATTACGGAATCGCGGTTTTGGTCATGTTCCAGCCATGTTGATTCCGTTGATGTTTTTAGATGTACAAGAGCGGCAAAGTCTTTACTCAAATGGCAAAAACTGTATATCAAACGTTTTTATAAGAAAATAATTTTTATATGGCATGATATCAACACAAAATATCAAGAAATAGACAAATTTAACCAAAAAATTAATATTTAGTTGCATAGCCTTTTTGGGTCATCCAGATATTACGTAATCATGTTGGGTTGGGAAACAACGTACCCTTTTTTCCCTGAATCTTTTTTCCCAGTAACCATTTTTCCCCAATTTTCGTTGTAATATTCTATCTTATTGACAATCAGGAAATATTTAAAAATGGATTTATGTGATCAAAAGATATGAAAATTTCGGATGTTTTTCAAGTCGCTCTTAAACAGAATGAAATTGTCTCGTTCGATAAAGCAGGATATTACAACGAAAATTGGGGGGAAAATGGTCATTGGGAAAAAAGATACAGAGAAAAAAAGGGAAAAAAATTATCATCGAGGAGTCATTTCAACGTTAAATTTCATGAAGAAATGTGGCAAAGTTTTCACTAAAATGACAATGATGACAAATTTGTCACAATTATCAACATGAATAAGAAAGATATATCATGCTCAAAATTCGCACATTTATTTCCGGCAACAAAGTTTGTCATTTTTTGTAAAAGAAAATCCCTTCAAAGAATTTCCTAAAACCATTTATGTTTCTAATAATTTAAAATTTAATTAAAAATAAAATTAAAAAATCCATTTTAGACATGCACACAAACATCAATGGTGGATGGTAATTAGTCAATTTAGGTGAACTAAAATTGATTAATTGCCATCCACCATTGATGTTTGTGAGATTATATTTTCCGACCATAATTTTTTTTGACCGAAAAAGTTCATATTTTATAGGTTAGATTTGAAAGAATGCATCAACTTTCCTGTGTGGTGTAGTGGTTATATCGACAGTGTAATGCCGAGCATTCTAGAGAGCTAAGAAGAGACGTTACTATAAGGCAAAATCTATTGGCCTCAAGCGGGGTTTGAACCAGCCTTGAGGGGCGTCTGAGACAAACCCATCTGGGTTTTTGAAGGGGGCTCTAGGAATTTCAACAACTTCCACAACGGTCGATTTTCCCGTTGTGGAAGTTCCGCTTTGTTTCGTTATGGAAACTCTGCATGTCGTTTTGAACCCCGTTGTGGAAATTCCGTTGTGGAAATTCCATTGTGGAAGTTCCTAGAGCCTTGAGGGGGTCCAAAAACTTTTAGTTCCGACACCCTTATATAATCCTTTGATATAAAATTCGCTATATTGTATCATTTTTCTGTTTTCACAACTTTTGGCGCTATTTTGTTCTATCATGGATAAGCTTCCAAGAAGGGTCTGTGTAAAATGCAAATTTTAATATTCAATTAATAGCAACAAGTATCCATGGCTTTTAAAAATATTTTAAAAAAATAAAAATTTGCATAAACATTGCTTTAATGAAGAAAAGCCAATTTCTAGCTTATTCTTCATTTTAAATTTTGATCAATCGGTTTATTTTCTACTCAAATGAGGCAAGAACAAAAGAATGCGATTAGAAAAGTATGTACATTTCAAAAATGTTGGCAAATTTTTGTTTTTAGCCCTTAAAGTCCTTCCCAGAATGGTGTTCCACTCATGGGATTCCATATATTGCACGTTCAACTAAAAAATTTTGGATTTGGTTTTGGGTAATTGCGACACTTGTCGCTAGCGGTATCTTAATCTGGCAAACTGTTATATTACTTAAGAAATTTTTCAGCTTCCCAGTTACGATTCAATATGAGGTATTAATAATAAATTTGACACGGTGGTTTTTGTGTTAAAATTGGAGGAAATTCGAAAATTTAAAAATGAATCATGCCATTCGACTTAGCTCGCCGAGAGGAGTAGAACGAATACCATAACATGGGGTTTTCTATCCCAAGCAATGGGCGAGTGGCTAAAGTGATAGATTTGAAGTTTATAGGCTAGGGTTCGAATCCTGGGCATAAACAATAATGGGACGAATCGACGGGACGAACAAGAACGGGACACAAAAACGGGACGACAAACACGGGACACAAAAACGGGACGACAAACACGAGACGATTCTTTTCTTCAGATCTCAACTATTTTAAGGAATTTTTAGATAGTGCAAGAAGGTCATTACTACGAGGTCAGAATTAGGAGAAGTTACTCCAAGGGTTCCATGGTTCAGTGGTACTGATCTTGTCTCAGGCGTCCCCCAAGTCAGGTTCAAACCCGCTTGAGGCCAATAGATTTGCCTACTGACATGTTTTGACATTCGTTCTACTTGCTGAGTCGAATGGCATGACTCGTTTTTAAAATTTCGATTTTACTCCAATTTTAGCCAAAAAAAATGTTGTCAAATTTTCCAACAAATTCAAAAATTTAGCTAAAATTTGATCAACACATCTTCCCCGCAGTGACTGTTTGCAACTTAAATCCTTATAAGAAAAGTGTGGCGTATAATTTTCCAAAGGTAAAAGATGAAAACTTGAATTTTCGAGGAACTGTTTTATAGATCGAACGTTTGATGGTGACCTATGATTATATGGTACACAGAGTAGCTTGTGATGCGGATTCTCGATGTTCGATGGAAACTAATCAAACACTAGAGCAATATCGAGAAATGTATGGTCTTGTCGTAAGTACACTTGAATATCTATGTATTGAAAAAATTCAAGGATATAAATGACACTACAGCTATTCAATCGATTGGTAGGAATCTTCTTGGGCTAGAATCAGCTGGGTATAATTTAAGTGAAGCTGTTGATTCTCTGGATGAGTTTATTCTAAGTTGCAGTTTCAACACGGATGATTGCGACATGAAAAAGTACTAATAAACTTTTTTTGACTTTTGTAGGGCATAGGTTTACCCACTTTCACCCTCTCCTATCATTTGGCACCCCATCCCCACCTTCAAAAAATTAAAATTACAGTTTTACTTCTGACTTATTTCGTGATTTTAGTGACTGGACATCTTATATAGACGCAAGAATGGGTTCCTGTTTCACTTTTAATCTTGATCAAAAATATTTTGTGCATCGAGCAGGGCCAAATTTTGGGCTTAGAATAATCATGAGGACAAACATAAGTGAATTTCTTCCAATAGCCGATACGGCTGGGATGAGAGTTCTTATTCATGATCAAACTGAAACACCATTTCCTGATGTGTTTGGGTACAATGTGGAAATTGGAATGTCTACGTCGATTGGAGTTGTTTATGTAAGTTTGTGGGAGGGGCGTCATGGAGAGTCTGTTGGACTACTCAGTCTTGAACCTTCACTGTTGGTTTCTGCTTTTCTTTTTGGCGTCGGCGCTTAACCCACTGCTCTATTGCAGCCAACAACTGATTGACTTGTAAACTTTCTTAAATGGCTTCGATGACCCCAACTTTGGGTCAACTCAAAAGATGATCCCAACTTGGGTATTTTTTGAAATTGGCCTCCTTTTTTGAAATTGGTCCCTCTCAAAATGTTTGATTAGAATCGTTTTGATGACATTTGGAGAAACTGACATTTCTTTAGCCAAATGCGATTTTTTTCAGACTGAAATGAGTCGAGAAACATCACCTTATGGCACTTGCAGCAATAATAAACCATATGGCTATCTTTATAACCTAAATTATGATGCCGAGGGGTGTCATCGGTCGATGTCTCAGCAAGATTTTGTCACTAAATGTGGTTGCTATGATCCTAGCTATCCTAAACCAACTTATTCAAATGTTAGCAATTGTGTCATTCCAAGCAATCGTAATTTTGACTGGATTTTTTTCACAAAAAATAATATTTAGTGAATTGTTGGAAACAAACGTCAAACGATACAAAAAATTATGCTAGTTGTAAACAACCTTGTGATGAAGGTGTGTTTTAAAGGGGGCGAAAAGAAGGGACTATTCTAAAAAAAATTTGTTGTAAAATCACTTTTCTATTAGTAATTTTATACAAAAAATCGATTGCACATTTTTCCGAAATTTGAAAACGTCATCTTGATCTAGTTTCGATCACTAGGGTCTCATGCGTTGTCGGACAGTTGGTCGACTCGGACACTTGGTTGACCCGGACAGTTGGTCGACCGGACACTTGGCCGATCGGACACTTGACCGACCGGATAGTTGGCCGACCAGACAGAGGCCTTAGGCTTAGGCTTAGGCTTAGGCCTAGGCTTAGGCATTAGGCTTTGGCCCGAATCGATCAACTGCCCGGTCGACCAAGTGTCCGAGTCGACCAACTGTCCGGCATTCGTCTCATGATACCCCTTGGGCATCGAGAGACCCTAGTGATCGAAAACAGGTCAAGATGACGTTTTTAAATTTCTGGAGTGTGTGCAATCAATTTTTTGCATAAAATTATCCCTAGAAAAGTGATTTTACAAAAAAATTGTTTTTGAAAATAGTCCCTTCTTTTCACCCCTCCCCCCTCTTCAACAAGATTATTTTGGTGAAAGTTAAAATTTTTTGAAGAAATCGACAAAAAATCTCAAAATTCCGTTTTTTTGGCACATCTTGTAACAATTTATTTTTAGGCGTGTATGATGCAGTTATTTCAGAAGCTACTTGGCCTAAAGGAAATTTTTTGAGTGTTGGTAACAGTAAAAATAGGACTGTTTACACTATAGACGAAGTCAAGGTTAATTTAAAATTAAAACAAAAAAACTTATAAAAACAAAAAAATGTTGGGTAGGAAGTAAAATGTTCAAAAATATACAAAAATTGATTGTAAATCCGTTTCAGCTGAGTGCAAAAAAAGTTACGGTATCATAATGCAATGGATAAGGAAGTCACCCGTCCGATCTGGCAAGTTATGCAACATGAGCCCGCAGGATCAATCCCCCGATAGGCAAAACTTTTAATTTTCAAATAATTTTTTTTGCAAAAAATGTGCAAAATTTTTCGCCCCCTAAAATCATAAATTTTACTCACCAGGGATCGTGCGGGCCCAACGTAGCTTAACTGATCGGACGAGTGGCTTCCTTATCCACTGCACTATGATTCCCCAACTTTTTTTGTCATCAGTTGGAACGGATTATAGCATAAATATGATTTTTTAGCAAATGGCTCAACTTGAAGTCTACTTCCAACAACTTGACTATGAAAGGATGTATGAGAAGCCTGATTATACGGTTTTTATTTTTAAATTTTTTATTTTTAAATTTAAAAAATTTTAGTTTACGCAATTATTTTCCGAATTTGGAGCACAAATAGGCTTATGGGTTGGTATAAGCATAGTCTCAATAATTGAATTTGTTGTGCTCGGAGTCTTGGTAAGAAAAAATTTGAAAAAAGTGTATCAAATTTTAGGTTTGTATTGCCTATTGTTGGCCAGATTCCTATGACAACTTTCATTTGTAAAATCAATTATTGGTTTTCTGTTGAATGTATTTTGCTTTTTTGATAAATTCATTACAAGCTTAAAAGGCGGCCTATCTGTCACCTTTCAAGCTTGATGTATATACTTATATACAGGGTGTTCAATAATTTACTACGGATTTTTGAAAATTCGCCAAAAATTGAGTTTAATTTCATTTCCGTCGCCCGAAGTCTCATTTGATTGTTCCCGTCAGAAGGTTTTTTAGAAAAAATTTTATCGATTTTTTAGCTCAAAAATACGAAAAAAATTGCGTTTTCGAGTTTCTACCCCAGATTTTTTCTACAGTTTCTGCCCAAATTGTGGATTTTTTGTTTCAGGGGTTTTTGACCATGGAGAACACAAATCCAACTGAACTTTTAATTTGGGCCACTGTAAGGTCCCCTTCTGGATGAAGCATCTTCATAAAATCGGGCATTTTTACCGCCTACACATCCCAAATAGCGACCCAGTAACGTGATTTGAAAACGGCTTCAGGAATATTCAATTTCCTATTTAAAAAATTAGCTCAATACGTCAAACAAAGCATAAAACCCTTACATAATCCTCGACAACCTGGACTAAGTTCGTCGAAGTCCTTCATCACACGAGTGTCACTATTCTGCGATTCACCGACACATGATTCATCTTCGTAGATAACGATTTTGGGATTGTTGGAATTGAAGTGGAGTTCGTAATTAGCGAGCGTTTTGTTCCAAGCTTTTCTTAACTTTTTCTTAGCATCCAGATCTTCTAACATGATGATCTTAAAAATTATGAAAATTAAACAAGTTGAAGGTAAAATAAAAAAATTACATTAGACTTTCTCATTGTTGCACTTTAGCTAAGTCTTCGCGCACGCCACGAATTCCAATGAAAATCCCACGTCATTTTCAAGCGTCGAGTATAACACGTCAATACCCTTTCTTGTCTTGGTAGGACCGTGAACTCAACCATGCACATCGTTACACTAATAAAAAATATCAATTTATAATCAAAAACAAAGACAAAAAACTTACACTTGTCGATCATCTACCTCAATACTTGCCAATTCACGTGTAGATGTCTCGCTGAAATCGGTTCTTTACTATTCTTTTTCTGTAACTTGGGAACACTTGATGTTGATTTCTTGGTGAGCACCATCTTCATATCGCTCACATACTTTAGTTTAAACTTTTTGCCATCGCCGCCAAGAGATTTGTTCCGCTTGATATAACACGTGTAGTTAACTCATATCTAGAAATTCTTTAGAACATTTAAAAGCTATCAAGTGCTCGGCTTTAAATTACTCTGCTTAAACTTATTATTAACGACTACACTACTTGCATCATTATTAACAATCGGATTAAGCGCCGATCCGCTATGTGGGAGGCAGGTTCTCAGATACGATTCCTGGCTTCTTATTAACAATGTGAGTTGTTTCGATACAAACTTTAGATATTTAACAAAGTACTTGAAAGCAATACATGATAACAACACTTGATACGAAAACAATTATTCTTCGACGAACGGTGAATTGCAATCGAAATCATTTCCTTTTATACTCGCGATTTCGATGCAACAATTATGCGAATTTCATACTCGTTACATAACGATTTGCACCGGGACAAAACGGTGGCGCACAGACAAGCGGACACGTTTTCCCTATAATGTAGGATAATAAAATAGCAAGTTTATTCGCACAATTAATTGATAGTTAAATAAATGATTATTGGATTTTACAAATCATTTTTAACATTCTTGTACAGTATAATCAGAACTCTTTCGCGCAGCAGATGTTCTACATTTAATAGAATATTTCATTTTTAAAGGCATTTAAATTTCTGATGAGCTAATCCCTAGTAATGAAATTTTGTGCATCCATGATATGTCGGTAATAGTTTGATATTTCCAATCATTATATTGGTCGACTAAGTCTTCTGAACTGTATTTGTCGAATAGTTAGTCTTCTTAGCTTTAAAATATCGGGTTGCACTTGTATAGTTAACCCATTATTTAAAGATTCAAGGTAATTTGATGTAATTCCAATCCTATTCTTAAAGCATTTTGGAAATATGGTGTTTATTACAGCTTTTCTATAAGGCTTTAGCATTACAATCATGGTTAGTGCATTGAAAAATGAATGTAAAGTTGAAAGCTGTACAAAAATTGTCACCAGGAGTGGTTTGTCAATGTCCAAAATAACCTCAATAATAGCGTAAATATATGGCATCCCTAAGCATACTATTGGGATAATTGACTAAAATGTAATCGTAAAATAGTGTCAAATTTAAATTAGAAAATAGAGCGAAATTGAATTAACCAAACTTTGGTTTTGAGAAACTAAAATGTTCTGTAGTCCTTTGTTAAACGTTTTGAGGAATATATTTTTCCAATTTAAGAACATATATGTTTTAAGGTTCATCCACATACTCGGCGTCAGCGTCAACGTCGTCATATAATCTGCGTCAACGGTCATCAAAAACGCATTTTCTTCAAAACAGAAATGTTTTAACAAAAGGTTGTTTATGGATTAATTGTTTAATTTTGCATATTTATTGTTATGTTCTAAGACTTTACGTTTTTGTCATGCGAATTGTCACAAGTTCTCACAGTCAAATGCGAAACAATCAATGCTCGCTAGCGAATAACGACTCAACGAAAGATATGGAGCAGATCCAGCAAGCAATAGTACTCTATCAAAACCATGACATGCAATCTAAGAAATCATACAGTCCCATCAAACACAAACAATAAAGCACACGAATTTCCTACTCTAAATGCTGCGATTTGTCGAGATGATAAAAGATAATCCGATTACAAAAAGCAAAATCAGTCGACCAAAGGTCCCATGGAGTACGCTGATTGGCAGTTGGAATGATGAAGGGGCTGTAAGGTAAGGGCGTGGTAAGTGGAAGGAAGTTGTGTAAATGGTGGGGGGGAGGTTGACGATGAGGCTTTTCATAACTGTTCCTCCCACGTTCATGTTAAACCTCATACCTGCACTGATAGAGAAATTATAACCTTCTTTTCATGCTCATATGTCTGATGCTTGATTAATTTAACTTGTTTCCTTAAACGATAGTAGATATATAGTGGGCCAAGTATACCCAAAAGGATATAAACAACAAATACAGTTAACATTGCCGATATCATTACACTTGTTCCAGTTGTTCCGAGCACTACCCCACCACATATGCAAGTGGGTGGATGACCATCATAGTTATGACAAAAATCTATTATATGTCTTTATAGAGGAAATTCTCTTTCCATATAATCAAACCAATATTTTGTATCCAATGCTTTATCAAGGACACTAAATAGGCCAGCAATAAGGATAGGAATGCTACTGACAAAATGGAATAGTAGCATGCTAATAAGAAAATATTTTTTGGTAAAAATTGCTGTGGAATCGTTGTTGTACAATCTAAGATAAATATTTTTATATGTGTAAAAAACGAATTTTGTGTTTTTTGTGTTAAGTTCGCCAAAAATCGAGTTTAAATCCGTTTCCGTCGCTCGATGGCTCATTCGATCGCCCTAATCACCAGATTTTTTAGAAAACAAAATTATTGAAAAAATTTATTTTCAATTTTTTAGCCCAAAAATAGTGAAAAGCACGGTTTTTTAATTGCTCCCACATTTCAATAATTCGCAAAAAAATCGAAAATAATTTTTTTTCCTCAATAATTTCATGTTCTAAAAAAATCCGGTGATTAGGGCAATCGATTGAGTATCGGACGACAGAATTAGATTTAAACTCGATTTTTGGCGAACTTTTGAAATATGGGAGCAATTTAATTTTTTTTTAAACCATGATTTTCCTATTTTTGGGCTAAAAAATCGAAAACAAATTTTTTTCAATAATTTTGTTTTCTAAAAAAATCCGGTGATTAGGGCGATCGAATGAGCCATCGGGCGATGGAAACGGATTTAAATTCGATTTTTGGAGAAGTTTTGAAATATGGGAGCAATAAAAAAACAACCTGTACATTCCTAGCTATGGTGCACGAGCTCAAGTAGGAAATTAGGAAAGAGACCAGGAAAAGGGAGAAATAATGAGATTTTTTATCTCTTACTTATAACGATAATACAATGCACACGCTAGTGATGCACCACACGCGGCTAATGTTACTATGAGAAAGGAAAACGGCACTCCAGTGGTTAACGGAGAAAGTCCAAAAATGTCTTTTGCCAGACCTAACGAGCATACGGCAGGTGATGGGAATAAAAATACCGGGATGAAAAATAGTGTCATATTGAAGTCCCACAAATAAGACCATATCTAAAGTATATGATATTTTAGCACCAGAGTTGAAAAGGGGATCCAGATTTGGATCCCCTCCACTTATAAGTGGGGTCAAACGGAAGGGGTCACTTTGCGTCGACCAAAAAAACAAAAGGTCGCTAAGTTTTACCCCCACTCAAAAATAGTCTAAAATCTTACTATTTCCCACTCAAGCTAGACAAAATCTAGTCCCCTCTTTTCACTTATGCTGATCACTTTTTTCTATTATAGAATTTTGGTTAAGGTTTTTCAAAAAAATGTTTAAAAAGCTTGAAAAATATGTTAATCTTTCTAAAGAGAATAAAAATTGATCAAAATGAATATAAATTTCTTAAAAACAAACCGCTATATTCAACAAAAACCATCTATACACTTTCATAGCCTTTGAACTTTTATATACAATAATAAAACCGGTTATAAGAGTAGTCAAAGTGTTGATGGCAAAGTTGATATAATTTCGGAATCTAATATTGTCATAAAAATCACTAGTAAGTTGAGGAGGTAGTGTAGTAACGTTCATTTGGATAATTTCTAGCACGAATGTGGCTTTTAGTAAGCCACAGCAAGTTACTTAAATATAGGGCACGTTTTCTATCGAATAAACTTGCTAATAAGGTTCCGCCTTTCTAGTAAGGAAATAATAATTGTTGTATTGGTAAGTTTGTTTTTACGTAAGCAAAAACTTATCCAAACAAGATATTTGCCCTGGTGATTAATTTAATTATCGTTATTTTTTATAAATATCTATAGGGTGTGAGGAAATTATCAGACCCCCTAAAGTAAGATATATTTAGATACTTTTTTCGCCATAACTTTTGATAGGAACAACCATACATCGAGATCTTGGTGTCATTTTAAAGCTACGAACTTGAGCTTTAAAAAGACACCAAGATCTCGATGTATAGATGTTTCTAACAAAAGTTATGATGAAAAGTATCCGAAAATAGGGGGTCGGATAATTTCTGCACACCCTGTAAATATCTACTCTAGTTGGTTTCATTCACTAAAAAATAATTTCTTAATCTAATGGAAATTTGTTTGTACGACTTTTGGTGCAAAAAATTGAATTAAATAGCGATTAAATTAAACTACTGCTAGGTCGACAAACAAGCTTGAAGGAAATTCAAGAAACTTTATGACGCCATGGCCCTTATTCATAGCTAGACAGGGCCTCAGAAAAGGACCCCTCTCTCGTTAGTTTACCCATCTTGTCCGGTTTTACTATGTTGGAGAGGACCAAATTCTAAGATTTTTGACACTAAAATTGAGGGGGTATCCACTGGAAAAATTGGATAATCGATTTTTAATTTTTAGTGATAATTGGAAGTTGTACTAGAATAACTTTGTTGGAAGTTGTACTACTGGGGTCTATTGTTGTACTTGATTAGTGACAAGTGACAAATGATTAGTGACAAGTTCACTAAAAAATCGGCAAGTTTGATACTTGTCACTTATCACTTGTCAAAAAAGGTGATTCAGCAAAAAAGGTTAATCACTTTTTTTGACAGTGATAAGTGACAGCAGTGTAGAAAAGATCGATTTCAAAGATCGAGGTCTTGAAATCGATCTTTTCTACACCTCTATGCATCGGCGAGGGGTCATTTCAATCCAAAATTTCAAGGGCTGCAACTTTGTAGAACATCACTTTCCTTGAAAAAATTGTTTAGAGGGGTCTACAAAAATATCTTCGACCGGGGATAACCGGGGAAATTCCCCGGTTTTCCGGTCTCTAGTGACAAATGATTAGTGACAAGTTCACTTAAAAACTGACAAGTTTGTCACTTATCACTGTCAAAAAAAGTGATTAACCTTTTTTGCTGAATCACCTTTTTTGACAAGTGATAAGTGACAAGTATCAAACTTGCCGATTTTTTAGTGAACTTGTCACTAATCAAGTACAACAATAGACCCCTGTAGTACAACTTCCAACAAAGTTATTCTAGTACAACTTCCAATTATCACTAAAAATTAAAAATCGATTATCCAATTTTTCCAGTGGATACCCCCTCAATTTTAGTGTCAAAAATCTTAGAATTTGATCCTCTCCAACATGGTAAAACCGGACGCAATTTGGATCGCACCTTCAAAATTTAGTCCGCACATACATGACATGTATATGGTTTTATATAAGAAGACTTGATGATATTAAGATTAAACTTTTCATGAATTGTAAAAATCCTAGAAAACTATTTATAATGATTTTGAGGACGTAACAAACAAATTAAAAATATATTTAACATCAATCGTTGAGTATTCTTTTTACACGTACATGTAAAGTTTCCGCTGATCTGGTAATTCCTCTATTGGTTTCGATTTTAAGAGGTAGATCCTAAAATGTTTCACAATGTGATAAGTAATTTAAGCTCAATTTACTGGAGATCCCGGAATCGAATAAATCTTGAAATCCCTTAACAAATAAGCCAGTGTCAACCAAATTTCTATCAAGGCAAATCTCATTCCAATACAATTTCTTGGACCATAACCAAAAGGTAGGAAAGTCAATGGATCACGTTTCGCTTTTTCTTCTGGAGAAAATCTAAAGTACATACAAAATATGAAAATTTTTGGAATATAAAACTACCTGTCAGGATCAAAATTTGTTGGGTTGGGATAATTTTTTTCATCATAGTGAATGGCATAAATTGGTGTCGAAAATGTTACATTTTTTTGAAAATGTACTCCATTGATTGTGGTTGGGTTTGTACATACACGACTAGCTCTAAAAATTGTAAATATGAGCAGTCTTACCTGTGGCTATGGAGGCACTTAGAAATTTTCGATTTTTCTTTAAATTTAAAAAAAAATCAAAAGGAGACCATTATATATTTTTTTAATTTTCCGGCCCTTCGGGCTAGGGGGAAGCCTCAAAGCTCCCCTGTAGTTACTTCAATGGGTTCTACCCAGTTCCGTAATTATGTGGGGAGCCTGAGTAACCTTCCCCAAATCTGAAAAGTTTTTAACTTTCGGGGAAGAAAAATGAAAAAAAAAGTCCAAAACTCTCCTCCCCCCAAACCCTATCTCTCTCTCTCCCTTTAATTCGGACCAAAATTACGGCGCCCTCCGGCCCCTCATAAAGCACCTCTCACCCTTTTGGGAGGGAGGAGGTCTTGCATGTGGGGGGGGGGGGGGGAAACTTGCTGCGTGGGAAGATGCCAGTTCTGGCATCCCCTTTATATAATATGTCTATATTCTTAATTTTTCAGTTATAGATTCACCTGGCAACTGGTGGATACGCTCTTAGTGTCTCTTGCACAACTTGTTGCATATATTTTAATTTGGCCACATCCTCATATTCAATTTCTGTTTTATCTCCAATAATCTCCAAAATTTCATCCCTCATCTTTTCTTGAATTTCAGGCATTTTTCCTATTAAGTAAATTATCATATGAAGGGTAAACGCAGTTGTTTCATAACCAGCTATTAGAACAATAAATGATTGAGATAAAAGCTAAAAAAAACATTTAAAAAATTTAAACAAAAATCATATACCTCAATTTTTGATAGACCTTTCTTTTTACTGCTTGTAATCTCATCATGAATAATATCACGGTCTTCTTTACTTTCCTGGGCTTGATCATTTTCTTCAAGAGATGCATTTATCAAGAGTTGGAAAAAATCTTGATATTTCTACAAAAAAATTTGTTGCACAATTGATTTTTTAGTAAATTATACTTGTGCTGTATGTTTGTCGCTTTTTCTTTCTTCAAGCATATTCGATAGCATGTTATAGAAAAATATTTGGACATCATTGTTTAAAATTTGATGTTTTGTGTAAGTACGAATGAAGCTTGCAATATTTGGAAATAGAACTAAATTTGAAGGTTTAGGCTTAGGCTTAGGCTAGGCTTATGCTTAGACTTAGCTTATGCTAGGCTAGGCTATGCTTAAGCTTAGGTTCAAGCTTAGGATTAGGCTTCAAATATGTTGCCTTTGGGCAGAAAGAGAGTTTTTTAACACGTCTCCGAAAACTATCCTACCCCAGACTAGAGGAGGATGGTGGGGAGGGAGAGTCTTTCCCTGAATCATGTGTTGTCATTATTACATTGAAACAGAAAAGCAGGGTGTGTAATAGAAAGGCTGGAGTTAAAAAATTTGTTGGCATATCTTGTAAATGGTGTTTCTTGAGCTTGAAAAGTGTCAATATCAACAGCAAATGCACTTCGCCCAATAACATTCATCGTAAGACGGCCTAAGGTACTAAAAATGATAAAAAAAAGTTGCTAAAAAGTAACTCAAGTTATTACTCTTTCAATGGAACATCTTTTCCACTCACTGCAAATTCATCTAAATACTCACATAGCTCTTTTGCACTTCGACTAAACAACGGTACAAGCTAGAAAATTTTTGATTAAAAAATTTTTATCTTTGAACAAACTCTTTTAAGCTTTCCGGTCGTAAAAGCTGGAGTAATAGTGTTTCTAATTCGTCTCCAATCATCGCCACATTTTGATGATAGCATATTTTGGAAAAGACTATAGTTATCTTTGTGATTAACTTTAACAAAGCTCTAAATTTTGAAATTTTAGAATCAAGTCATAAGTGGATAAGGGAGAAGGAGTTCTAGAAGAGGAGGTTGTCTTCAACCGATGAAATGTTAGCTACCAAAAAAGGTTATCGTCGATGAGGAAACTCCTCATCGGCCCTTGCTGAGTGATGAAGAGTTTCCTCATCGGCCCCCTCTCTAGTGGGTGCAGGGGTGGAGCGCAGATTCCTATAGAATGATAAGGGTCTCCCTTATGTTTTTGAGAAAGTGCCACTTAGTCGACCCTTCTCCCTACGCCATTTGTTTCCCCTAATTTTTGACCTAATGAGAAACTAAGTTGAGTGGGAGAGACATTTCCCGCGTGTGATTCAAGTAGCGATAAGGCATTACATTTCGATCTTCAAAATTATTGAAATCTTTAACAAGTATTTGTCTAATGAAATCTAGATCACTTGAAGCCAAATCAGGTTTTCCCAAAATATAAGCTCTAGAAAGATTTTTTACTAAGAATAAGTAGTTAAAAATATTTACCCATATGTAGGACCATATTTGGATTTTAATTTCATGTCAAAATGATGCATGCCTTTTTGGAATTCTTTGGTATTTCCAGTTAAAAGATTTGGTTCTGGGCCAGGAACATTTTGGCGTTGCCAATAAGTTTTTGAATGATTTAGGTTCCTATAATGTTAAAAAATCGATCGTTGACTCTACGCATTTTGTTTAAGCACAGCCTACGCCTAAACCTAGCCTAAGCATAAGGCTAGAGTAAAATGATAGGTTTTGATTACAATCTCTTTGGGAGGACCAGCTCACAAAAAAAACATTCCCTGTAGGGCATGAGCTTGCTTTCTGGCACTGTCTCTCTCGCACTATTTCTTATTAAAACAATTTAGACAGGCTTATTCCCTATAGGAAATGAGCTTCGTAGATGGGTTCGCCAAGACATCAAATTTTCGATGGAATGTTGTTAAAACAATAAAATCCAATTATTCTCTGACGGCGCAACTTGTAGGCAGCGCAGCTCTTGAAGCGGCAATCCTCCACATCTTTGAGATATAATTTGAATAAAATCAAATTTTAATTATTTTATTTGACATACACTCCTCCACATGCTATTAAAGGCACCCAAAATTTGCGAGTTTGGAGCCTAAGATATTGAAGATTAGGCTAAAACCATTTCTATCGATAAGAAGACGTATTAACCCGTAGATGCCGGTTGACCTCCTGGTCGGCAGTTAAAGTGCCATATCTCTGCAAGGATTTTTCGATGCGGTTTTTTTTGGAGACACGGGTTTTTTCGCTTTAACTTTTTACAGTTGACGAGTCGCAACACGCGTTCTTTTGCAAAATGTAGCTGAGACTTTCCCCTAACTCCTGCAAAAAACCGTTTTGAAAAATTCTCTGTAGATTCCGAGATATGGCCTTATGAAGTTTTGAAAGTTACTCCTACAAGGGCTATACCCATAAAAAAGCTCAAAAATTCGTATTACCTGATACAGAGAATTTTTCAAAACGGTTTTTTGCAGGAGTTAGGGGAAAATCTCAGCTACATTTTGCAAAAGACCGCGTGTTGCGACTCATCAACAGTAAAAAGTTAAAGCGAAAAAGCCCGTGTCTCCCAAATGTGCATTTTCTAGAAAAAATACAAGCCGGGTGAGCTTCGGGTTGAAAACTAGCGCGAAACATGCGCCATTGCATGGGAACAACTTTAAAAAAAACCGCATCGAAAAATCTTTTATCCTTGCAGAGATATGGCACTTTGACTGCCGACCAGGAGATCAACCGGCATTTACGGATTAATAACCTGGAAAATTCGATTATCCATGTTTAAAATCAAGTTGTCGATCGTTTCTTGGTCGATTTCTTCCAAAGCTTGTCTAATTGCTGCTTTGAGGGCGTTCACATTTGAATACTGACGTATCTTTACTCTAGACCTAGATCTAAACCTAACCAATTCCTAAGCCTCAAGGGTCAACAAGCGAATAGCCATTTTTAAAAGATAATGTTTTACTGACCATAAGTATGCAAATATTGATGCTGAAACAATGGCAATAGCCACATAAATTTGCAAATATGAAAAGATTATATAAGATAAAAATATTGCTAAAACTGCTTGTTCTCCAACTCCAAGTCCCATCATTTTTATCTTATAATTGAATATTTTACAAAAAAAAGTTTTGCAAATAATAACTGTTATCATTTTAAACAATTATTAATAACTTTATATAGTCTTGAAAATAATGTTGATGTTACTCGTCCAAAGGCCATACAAATCACAAATAAAATGTACATGTACAATTGAGACACACGATTGTCAGGTTTTTCCATTCTTTGATCATATCAGTCATGAACTTTTGTGACAACTGTCGTCAAATCAGTTTATAATTTTCAAACAATTTATCATTTTTTGTAACAGTCAATAATTCAAAAAGTTAAAAAACCATGCGAAAGAAACGTAGAATTTTGTACATTAGGCTCGTCTTGTGTTTATTATGTTCTCCAAAGAATTTTTACAAATAAATAGGAAAAAGGTTTATTATATAAACATAAGATTTCCCAGTTATATTTGTACAGGATGTGCTTAAATAAATGGAACAATTCGATGAGTACTTATTCTTTTTTTAACTATGAAAAGTCATACTTGTTATTTTTTAATGTTTTTCCAATGTATTTAAAAAATGGTGAAAATTCATTTGAACTTTAAAAACAAATTTTTTACTCTACAATTTTTAAGACACTCTATCTGTAAGATTCGACTTTTGACTATTATCAAGGGAATGTAGAAAAAAGTGCTTCAAAATTTTTGTTTTAATTAGGCATTAAATGGCAAAAATTAAAAACTTTGTTTGACGCAAAGATCAAGCGCCTCCGAGATACAAGATACCAAATTTTTGTCAAAATTTTCCCCTTTTTTCTAATGCACATAACTCGGCGAAGTTAAATCCAAATTTTATGATCTTGATCTCATTTGATTCCTTGAAACACGATCTACAAATATTATCTAGACACCCTTATGTTAAACCTTTAAGAAAAATTAAAAAAATTGAAAACAAGCAAAAAACCCCGGATTTTTCATAGGTCAAAAAATCGAATTTTTAGCCATGTCACCACCAGAAAATTTTGAGCGTGCGAAAATTTTGTGCAATATTTTTAGCTCTTGTCTAGGCCTCCAAAAAGCTTTTCTTTTTTGGCCGCTACAGATTTTTTGGCTAGATCTCCATAGAATTCGATTCTTAGAGATAATGTGTCTTAAGAAAATATGTCGGAATTTCGTCCCGCTATTATACGCTTGCATGAGAAAGGATTTTCAATGGGAAAGATCGCGAATTTGTTCTTGTTGTTAATTTATTGTTGGTTTCATAAAATGTTGTTTAAAAAAATCGTTTCACTTATTTTTAAGCACACCCTGTAATTTTTGATAAAATGGACCTTGGTATTGGTGAGCAAATAGTTTTAGCTGGCTTTGGCTCTTATTTGATTTTTTCTTATCTACCATTTTTTACTGGTGCAACAATTGTTATTGCGCTAATTTTGGTTTATATCAGGCAAGTTGATTTTTTAGTAAACAGAAATAAGTTAAGAAAAGTTTTTCATGAAATCCAAAGCACCCCTATCAAAAACTAGGATCCTTGTGACCTGAGCTCGGAGCCATATAAAACATAACGTTTCCCTCTATGGTTTTTATAGAATTTTTTCAAAAATTTTGAGCAAAATCATAAGGATCCCCACTATGTTTTTTTTTCAAAATAATCCAAAATCTTATATATGTTGTAGCCGATATTGAACTTCAGCCGATTCTGAATCGAACAGCCGATTAAGAGTTCTCTAGATCGGCTAGCTGATCAAGAGTTCCCAAAATAAGGCGAAGGCCTTAGTCTTGGCTTAGGCTTAGACTAAGGCTTAGGCCAAGGCTATATTTTCACTCAGATTGCGCTTCGTGTGCTCTGAGTTTAAACTTGTTGCGCTTTGACCCTGAGCTCAAATTCTTTTGCTACACAAGCTCAAAATTTTTTTGCGATTTTCTACCTGACTTCCTGTCAATTTGACAGGGGTTTGTTACAGTATGCAAAAATCGAAACAAAGTTTTTTAGCTACCTTTACTATGACAAAACTTATTGGAGTCGTCAAGGAATACCTGGTCCAAAACCAAGTATTTTCGTAGGAAATCTTAAAGAATACAAAGAAGGAAGGCATAAATTTGATTTGAAATGCAAAGCCAAATATGGTCACACATATGGGTACTTTTACGAACTTTTTTTTTATTTTTTAATTTGTAGATCTTATTTCATGGGTAAGGCGGATTTGGCTTCAAGTGATTTAGATATTTTACGCCACATTCTTGTAAAAGATTTTGATCACTTTCAAGATAGAAATGTAAGTTTCCAAAATGTTTTCAAACAAAAAGAAGTTAAATTTTTTTAGATGTTCTTAAGAGTAAACCCAAATGATGAATATAATCTGAACAGTAATGCTTTAACTGCAAAATCTACAGATGATTGGAAAAGAATTAGGAATACCGTAACACCTACTTTTACGACAGGGAAAATGAGACGGGTATTCTTTAAAGCTAACGATAAAGTTATAAAAAAAATAAACTTTATAGCTTATTCCGTTGTTTAATCATTGTGCAAAAGATCTATGTAATTATATTGACAGAATGATCAAAAATGGAAAAGATATTCCTTTAAAAGAGTAAGTTTTTAAAATGACCATAACGTTTTTTTCTTAACATTCAAAAATCTTCAAAGACCCCTTATGGGGTTATGTTGGTAAAAGTTTAAAAAATTGAAAAATCGCCAAATTGCCTTTTTGGGCACCCTGTAGTTTGTGAAAAATTCATGCCATACCGCAAAATGGGGCACTATAACCTTCGCCACGAATCTCACCATGCTAACTTTCGCCACTTTCATGTCAATAAACATATTAATTTCAGACTAATTGAGTTGCCTGATTTGCAATAAATATGTATATTGACACGAACGTGGCGAAAGTTATAGTTTTTTGGCAACATGAAACGTGGCGAAGGTTATAGTGCCCAAAATGGTCTCTAAAACTCGATACCCCCTCATTTTGGCCAAAAAATTTTTCACCAACCTCACTCCTTATATGGCCCATATGCCGAATTTATACCCCCTGATGTAAAAAAATTCAAAAAATAGATTTTTAGCACAATGGGCCGTTTAACCATGAGTGTTATTGGACAATCTGCATTTGCTGTTGATGTTGACACGTTTCAAAATGAAGAGACCCCATTTCTAAAATATGCTAAAAAGGCGTTTCAAATTTCTTTTACAAACCCAACGTTTGTTTTCATGAGTAATTTCTATATTCAAAAATGATATTACAAATCCAACTTTTTAGGCCTATTTCCAAATATCTCAAATGGTATAAAAAGTTTGACCAGACGAGAACTTTTTAATGATGATGTACAAGTATTTTTCTATAATATTTTATCAGAAATGTTAGACGAAAGAAGAAAAGATAAGGATGCAGCAAAGGTACGCCGGGATTAAAGCTTTGTGAACCCCTCCAAAAATCTTTTAATATTAAACGAGAAATGTCTGTTTGTCTGTCTGTGTCACCGAATTTTGTAACCTTAAGTTCAATCCCGTTACTACTTAGATTTTTGAAAAAAGGGTTTTTGAGCCACCCAGTATATTTAAAATAGAAAATATAAAGTTTAGCCTAATTTTTAGAAACATCAAGATTTTTTCCAACTACTAATAAACGTGGTTGATGAGCTAAACCAAGATGAAATCGAAAACAAAGAAGACTCGGATATTATTCATGAAGAAATTGTTAAAAGCAAGAAGAAAGGGTTATCAAAGATTGAGGTAATAAAATTCGAAATAATGCGAAATAAAAATCAATTTAAGCTGTTGGGTCAAGCCTTTATTGTTTTGAATGCTGGGTATGAAACTACTGCGACTACCCTCCAGAATATTGTTTATATAATCGCAAAATTGCCTGAAATTCAAGAAAAAATGCGAGATGAAATCATGGAGGTTATTGGAGACAAGGCAGAAATTGTATATGAAGATTTATCCAAATTGAAATATATTAATCAAGTGGTACAAGAGACATTAAGGATGTATCCACCAGCTCCAAGGTGAGATTTTTTTAAAATTGTTGATAAAATTTTTAATTTTAGACCAACTCGTTTGTGTACAAAACCTATAACGGTCAAAGGAATTCGTTTCGAGAAGAATGTCTCATTTTCCATACCTATTTATTCTGTACATTATGATGAAAACTACTATCCAGATCCCTATACCTTTGATCCAGATAGGTATGACTTATTTTTTCAGTGCTTACTTTATCATACGTGGGAAAGAAAGATTCTCTCGCCCTCTACCCCAGCCTACTTACTTATCAGTCAAAAAATTAGGGGGAACCTCCTCATCTGCCGGCCGATGAACTTTGAAGATGACCTTTTTTGGTCATCAGCATCTCATCGGTGACAGGCAACCTCGTCATCTGTATGAGGTTATTGTCACATGAAGAGAGTCGAAACTTAATTTTAGGTTTCGGAGTTTATTCATGAATAAGCATATACAATAAGCAGCGTTACAAATACAATACAATTAAATTAGCTGGATCACGACTCAGGGCTTATGGGCTAGAATCTCCACACCTCCACTCCCCGATTTCTGGTCATCCCCAACTTTTATAGTAGCCACCCCGCGGCTTCTTCACGGAGGCGACTGTTTATTGTTATCGTTAGGTTTTGCATTTTCCCATCCAAAATAGATCAAAACAGACTCGAACGGTGGGGTGGTGCCTTTCGAGGGAGTCACAAACAAGACTCTTTTCCCTTTCAAAATACGAAAATAAGCTAACTATACGAAAATGTGAACTTGGATTTTGCGTGGACAATCCTATTACGATAAGAGGTTGCCTGCCTCCTTCGCGTTGTCCATATATAAACTTTATATGTTAAATTCTTTAGATTTTCCCCAGAAGAAAAGGCTAAACGAGACCCATTGACGTATTTACCATTTGGTTATGGCCCAAGAAATTGTATTGGAATGCGTTTTGCTTATTTTGAAATTTGGATGACATTGGCACATTTGTTAAGAAATTTCAGGTTTTGTGAAGTTCCTGGATCACCAGTATGTGAAAATGTGAAAAATGATCTTAAACAATTTTTTAGGATCTTCCTATAGAAATCGATTCACGTGGAATGGCTCAACCAGTTGAGACCCTATATGTTAGAGCAGAGAGAATTCTTTATGATTTATGAAAAAATTTAATTGTTATATTTTGTTAATTTTAAAAATATGTAAAAAGTCTGAAGCAGCGTTTTCTTTTTGCCTTTGGAAAAATTTAGGGGGTGTTCTTTACTCAAATTTAAATTTAATATTTTCTTGAAAATTATGACTGACTTCAGAATTTATATGTTTTGAAAACGTGTGGGCTACGCTGGTCTATATTCAGAGTTTTGTGAATCAAGAAAATTAATTTTTGATATCTAACCAAGTGAATATGCATTTGCGATAAAACTTCAAAAATCGAGTAGTTTTTAAAATTTTTTTGTGAAATACTCTGGAAGCGGAGAGGAATTTAGAAATATATGGATTTAGCTGAAATAATTTTAAAAAAGTTGACAAAAACTCATAACAAAATCACTAAAAACATTAAAAATTTAACAAAGTGATGATTTCATGATTTTTGGGAATTTTATGACAAATTTTTTCTGTTGTAGATTTTAGCCCGTACAGACAAACTTAACTCCTATTAATATAAAAAAGATCCGTATATCGAATAGTTTAAGATTGCTTAAAATCGATTTTTCGAAATCACTAGTCCCGAAACTTTTGCCTTCCCTCCCAATAATTATCCAAAATTAAAGTTAGTATTTTCTAGACAATTATGGCTGACATCAGAATTTGTGTTTTTTGAAAACATGTGGGCTACGCTTATGGTCTGTACTTAGAATTTTGCGAATCAAGAAAATTAATTTTTGATATCTAGCCAGGTGAATATGTTCGAGTTTCGACAACTTTTTTATTCTTTTAAACTGCAAGTATTTCCCAAAATTCTAAGAAAATACTTAGTTTTCTCATGTAATTAATTCTTGAAAGAAGGCAGTAAATTTCTCCGATTTTAAGTATTAACAAAAACCCTGATAGAACAGAAATAATTCGTTTACATTTTTCCTTATAAATCGAATTTGTTCTATAAATTCCATAATGAACATCTTCGACATACCTAATGGATCCATAACATGGGACATGCTTTATTACCCAAATTTAACGTCAGCAGTTGGCTACGTTCATCACGTCTCTTTTGTCGTTTCCACTATTTTGACGCCTCCCACCGCATATATTATTTTGAAAAAATCCACAAAACTAATGGGTTTTTACAAATATGTGTTGCTACAAAATATAATCATCAATTATATACTAGAAGTGTTTTACTATCTTATGAGGCCCGTATTTCTTCTCCCTTATTTCGTGGTTTATTTTGATGGAGCATTAAAAAATATAGACTCTGGATATGGAGTAATGTTGTATTTTTTCTTATTTATGCTCTGTTGGATATACGGTTCTTATATTTCTGCTTCAATCTATAGAGTTTCGAGAATTTTTCCATTATCGAAGATTGCTTATTTTTTGGAATCGCCGAAAAATTATGTTATGGTTCATGCTGGTGTTATTATTTGCTTTGAAATGCTTGTTACATGTAAGCCTGAAACAAATTTTTCATGCAGAATATGGGAAAATTATTTCCAGAATTTTTTTACCCCCGAACACTACTTAAAAATACTGATAAGTGAAATCGGAAATGGCCACCATCAAGTTCCGAACTTGTTAATGTTACAGACTTATTTTCATTTTCTCTAGCGGTGTAGGGAACATCACGAAAAAATTTTGATTTGGAACTTTTTTTTGTTGGCTGTTTTGAGTGTTTTGAATGTGAAAACTGAATATGAAATTTAAACATTTCAAGACACCATAAAATTTTAAAATTTAGTTCCCTTTGCGACATTTCTATTTCAACCTTTTAACTCTACAGTAGCGCTAGAATATGTAATTGTCGATCAACCGGTTTATGCAAATTTTTCTAAACTGAACCCACCAATCACTATAATGGGTTGCGATTTTAAAAATTATTGCCGGCTCTTTTTAAATCTAGGAACGGTGGCATGTATTCTCGTTGATTTGTTAGCCGCCATATTTATCATCGGTATTGTTCCTGTATATTTGCTTAAAGTCCACCACTTGTCCCATGCATCAAACAGCACGGCTAAAATGAATAAAATGTTATTTCTCGCATTACTAGCTCAATCCGTAATTATATGTATATGGTTGGGAATTATTTATGTCATTGCTTTCTTTCTAATATTCAAATTGCCGCATGGCGTATTAATTTCACAACTGGTGAGTTCTATTACTTCATTTTATCCAATACTAGAAATTATGATATTATTATACTTTATCAAGCCGTATCAGCAGTATGTCAAAGAAATGATGGAAAAACTTGGTCGCCTCTGGTGTGTAAAGACAATCTTACATGGGACACAAACACAAACAACTATCGTTCAGCCTCCTAATATCCAATTGTTTGTAGTTAGAAAGAGTAATACCCAAAGTGACCCGCACTAAGAAGGTGACAAGTAACAACACAATGGTTTTAGTCACCTTTGTTACTTTTTCATCAAAGCATTTACAAAATTTTTCTCTGTTATCCTAATATGTAAATAAGCATTAGAAGCAATTTGGGCAAAGGTGACAATGATTGTAGGGTGACACCTTTTAAGTTGACAACCATTGTCACCCTACAATCACTGTCACCTTTGCCCAAATTGCTTCTAATGCTTATTTACATATTAGGGTAACATAACATAAAAAATACTCAAAAAATATCTAAAAAGGTTATTTACAGGGTTGGAAAATAGAATTATCCGGATTTATCCGATCCCGGACAGAGATGTCAATGGGCCGGGCCAGGTTACTTTACTAAGTTTTTTCTCTTTGATAAGTTCGACAGAAATCCAGACAACTTATCAAAGAGAAAAAACTTAGTAAAGTGACCTGGCCCGGGCCATGGGCCAGGCCCATTGACACCTCTGGTCCCGGAGAAATTGGATAAATCCGGATTTCCCCGGAGAAATCTGGGGTAATCTTTTCCTAGGAATTACTTGGTTTGAAAATTTTTCCTCCCTCAAACTTGCCTCGGTAGTGCAGTGACAAAGCAGCGGCTTTGTGGCCACAAGGTCGCAGGTTCGAATTTAGAATTGGTTCTAAATTGGCCAATTTAGAACAAATCCAAGCGGGATTCGAACTCGCGACCTTGTGATACAAAACCGCTGCTTTGTCACTGCACCAAAGAGGCAAGTTTGAGGCAAGAAAAATGTTCAAACCAAGTAATTCCGGGGAAAAAGATTTCCTCG
>OZJO01016701.1:0-13552 GCA_900406225.1 Acrobeloides nanus | reverse complement strand
AGGCCTTAAGCCTTAGGCCTTAAGCCTTAGGCCTTAAGCCTTAGGCCTTAAGCCTTAGGCCTTAAGCCTTAGGCCTTAAGCCTTAGGCCTTAAGCCTTAGGCCTTAAGCCTAAGGCCTTAGGCCTTAAGCCTAATTCGAAAAAATTGCAAAAATCTTTGTCATCAAAGCGAGGCCGAAGGCCAATCCCTTGAGCGTCTTCGGCGCTCGGTCTCCCGTTTCTATAATAGAAGTAGATATGCAGTAGCTTAGAGTAGAGCAAATACAATCGCTACACCGAATTTATCTGTGCTGTCGCTGTAAAATGTATCACCTCCACGTCCCATTTCGGTTTTCAAAAGTACTCCATGCCAAGATCCATTAAGGAAACAATTCTCGAACGTTACATTTCTAACTCCAGCCGACATTTCACTTCCTACTGCTAGTCCATTACAAAATCCAGTGGTTAGATTTCTTACTATTATATTTTCTGTAGTTCGTCCATAAGTTCTACCATAATTATTTATTCCACTTTTGATAGCTATCGCATCATCAGCTTAAATTTTTCGAAAGAAAATTCGACTAAAGTATAATATTACCTGTTTGAATATAACTATTTTCTATAGTAACGTTCACACTGCAATCGACATCTATTCCATCTGTATTCAATCCATAGCCTTTTGGAACATATTGATCAGGCTTGGGAGAAAGTATTGTTATGTTATTAATAAAAACATTATCAGTCCAAGCTAGATGGAGGGTCCAATATGGGCTATCTTTTAGAGTAATGTTTTCAATTGTAAGATTTGTGACATGAGTTGGTTGTACGAGACGAGGTCTATATTAAATTTTTTTTATAAACTTTAATTTTTCTTCAATCTGCAACTTAACATGACGTGGTTTGAGTCAAGTTAAGTTGAAATCTGTCAACACTGACAAGGAATAGTCACCAAGTGTGTCCTCGAAATTTTGAATAATTTCAAGGTCATTAGATGCAGAAAAAATATATAAGAAACACATATTTATTCGTTTTTACCCAAAAATTTAAGAGAGCTGTATTTTTTAGATTAAAAATTTTAAAAAATAAAGTGCAACAATGTCGCCCCAGGCGGGGCTCGAACCCGACATCGGTTTATTCAAAACTAGCGCGCTTACCACTACACCATATTTCGAGGACACACTTGATGACTATTCCTTGTCAGTGGCATACCTTCCATAAGGATAACAAGGTGGATTGGTATCGTTTATCATGCATCGATACCAATATGGTCCATTTCCATCGATTGTTCCACCACCAGTAATAGTAACATTGGTAGCATTATACATATAGACAAAAGGCTGTTTAACCAAATCAGTATGATAGCCATACCTTAAAAGTATTTTTCGGTAAAGGAGGTATGTATCTCTCCCTAAGGAACTTCATTATTATTCTAGCCTGTTTGATCTCGGGTTTTAAAAAAACTCATATTTACCATGGAAGAATAGAGATAACTTCATAGTCACTAACATTAATACTTCCCAATATTGTTCCTCTAACATCTAGGATGACATTACTAGTTACATTAAAACATCCTGTTAAGAAAATGTATCCAGAATCGAAGATAACTCTTCCTCCATTCGTATTCGAAGCAGCTGCCAAAGCTGACCTTACTGCGATCGTATCGCTCGTTACTCCATCACCTTTAGCTCCATAGCTTCTAACATTGTATTCTTGAGCCGGAATAAGATGAAAAATGAAAATAAAATATAAAACAAAAAATTTAAAATCCAACATGAGCATGAAATTTGAGCAAATAAAGAAAATCTAGATATCCAAAATGGAAATTTTACATATTTCTTTATTTAAATAATCGACAAATACCAAAACTCACTGTTCATGTTAGGCCACATGTTTGACATTTAGTTAAAAATAGTAAATGTTATATATATGTTTAAATTCATAAGATTATAGATCAGAAAGAATTTTTGAAAATAAAAGTTTATTATAATTCTTGAAATAATTTTGACATTACACTTTGCATACTATAATTACAAATTTAAAAAATATTTAAAATTTCAATTTTGTTGTATTATTTAGGCGACCTTAAGCCTGGAAAATTACACAGGCCACATTCCCTCCTAACAAAACGTGCAGGTCCAAAATGCGTCGTCGATATTCCACTCGGAGAGCTGAATTAAACCGAATCGCGGATCCCACTTTTATATAAGTTGTTTTTCCATCATCTTTTGCATGAAGGGAATGCTTCTTGAGTGTTGATAAAAACCCATGTCCAGTTATACAGGTTGTTTTTGATTGCTCCCACATTTCAAAAATTCGCAAAAAATTGAGTTTAAATCCTTTTCCTTCGTCCTATGGCTCATTAGATCGCCCTAATCACCGGATTTTTTTAGAAAACAAAATTATTGAAAAAAAATTTATTTTCGATTTTTTAGCCCAAAAATAGTGAAAATCACGGTTTTTTAATTGCCCCCACATTTCAAAAATTCGCAAAAAAATCGAAAATAAATTTTTTTTCAATAATTTCGTTTTCAAAACAAATCCGGTGATTACGGCAATCGATTGAGCTATCGGGCAACAGAATTGGATTTAAACTCGATTTTTGGCGAATTTTTGAAATGTGGATGCAATTATTTTTTATAGAAAAACCGTGATTTTCCTATTTTTGGGCTAAAAAATCGAAAAAATTTTTTTTCAATAATTTTGTTTTTTAAAAAAATCCGGTGATTAGGGCGATCGAATGAGCCATCGGGCGACGGAAACGGATTTAAACTCAATTTTTGACGAAGTTTTGAAATGTGGGAGCAATCAAAAAAACAACCTGTATACTCTTCACCTTTTTTGCAAACTTTTTCCCATTATGTATGATTTCACCTTCTTCGCCTAATATATACTTTTTTAACTACAGGGTGGCGCAAAAAAACGCAACTTCGATCATTTTAAAATTTTCGAATAAAAAATTTTTCTCGAAAAAGAATTTTAAGGAGCAATTTTATGCGGTGAAAAATCTGAAGCCAGATTTTTGAAAAAAAATTTCAACAAATTTTTCCTAAAAAATTTTGGATTTTTCATAATAAAATTCAAAAGTTTATAGGAAAATTTTTTGAAATTGTAGTTATGAGATACGCTAAGTTGGAAATAATCTCCCGCGTCGTTGTGGAGTACGACTCTTGAGAAAGTGGATTTTGAATCCGATGATATATTTTGAATCAGCAAAATATATTAAACCTTTCTACCACTCGCTTTTTTGTTGGTACCGATGAACCCAATTTTCCTATATGCCTAGGGCGATGTGGCAATGACCTTGAAAACCGTGACGTCCAAAAATTTTTAATTCTCCGGGACTTATATCTTGAATATCGATGTCTGTTATAAGAAAGCTAAAATCCAAAAAATTTGAAGCACGATTCACAATCACACTTGAAGTGTGATTCACGATTAAGTGTGATCATGGTTATGACACTTATACTCATATTGTTATAAGAACCGAGAGACCGAGCGCCTGCGGCGCTCCGACACGAATGGCGGCGCCTTGCTACGTTGCATCAATGTAACCAAACGTTGCATCAGTGTAACTAAACGTTGCATCGGTGTAAATAAACGTTGCATCGATGTAACCAAACGTTGCAGCGAAATCGTTGCATGCAGCGAGAACGTTCACTCAGACACTTGAAAGCAATTGTTCTTTGACGAACGGATCAACTAATCAAATCATCGCCTTTTATACTCACGATTTCGATGCACCCATTATGCGGATTTCATTACCAATGGTACTTTATAAGTTCGATCCCAAATGCACCTGGAATAAGGGGTACCCCGGAAAAAATTATTTCCTGAGGTTCAGAACCTTATCGAGGTATCATTTCCGCCTAACTTTTCGAGCTGAGCACATCCCCGCAATCCTCCCACTGTTTGGAATTAAGGGTAAAAAGTTAGTCCCTACAAACAAATCTTATTCATACATACGATTGCGTGTATAAGACTTTGAAAAATGCACAATTTTTGTGTAAGTTTAGTTGTTCACAAGATTGTGTAAGTTTGAGAGCCAAACTTATACAACTGTTGTGTTATATTTAACACACAATTGTGTAAAATAATATTACATAACGGTTGTGTTCATCAAATTTACACAAGTGGATTTCAGTGTGTACGTGCACAAGGGGTGGTAAAGTTTTCCGAAAAAATTAAGTATTCCCCATCAGTGGTATAATTTGGACTCTCGAAGGGGAAGGGACAACTGAAGAAAATTTCTCGTCAACCTTGTTTCTATAATTTTCACTAGTTTCTGTAATTTTGGGGGAAAACATAAGGGTCATATTATTAGACTTTTTAGTGAGTTTATTAAGAAATTCGTAAGACAACGGGTTTTCATTTAAAAAATTGATTTTTCACAATTTCAATAACTCAACAAACTCTTGATTCACAGGAAGCTCTTGATCATCAATATCCTTAAAACCATATTCTTTACCCAAAAACGACGTAGGAAAGGCTTTTCCAGTTTTGTCCAGAATTTTCGGATCTTTAGCCAAAGCGACAACCGCCTTTCCTGGATATTCTGGAGTTTCAGCTGCCACCAAACCTTTCTTAAACGTTGCCTAAAATCTTTCAAATAAAGCCATTTGCCCCAAAACATACCGCAAACTCTAATGTATCGTCATCAGCTTTTTTTATAACCATTTCGGTTCGGACCGGTCCTGGCCAAATAGACACGACCGCGACATTATGCGGTTGGAGATCAATTGCAGTGTCGGCAGTCATGCGGTCAAGACCAGCTTTGCCGACTCCATAAGGAGCATTCAAGTAGTATCTTTTAGCGCCGACCGAGGACACATTCACGATGAGACCACCTTGGCCATGTTTGACAAAAAGTCGAGCGGCAAATACGGAAGCAACATAATGGCCACGAAGACCGACATTGTTGAGGAGATCGTAGAAGCCAGGCTCATATTCCCAGAATTTTTTGAACTGATAGAGTTCATCAGACTAAAAAGGTTGGAAAATTGGTTAGCGAGCCAAGATTACTTCGATTGCGGCAAAAGCGTTGTTGACCAGGATGTTGAGCTTGCCTTTGTTTTCGGCAGAAATCTGGTCAAACAGAGCCTTGACTTGATCATCATTGGTATGATCCGTGTAGACATGGATGCCCTGACCTCCACGCTTGGTAATTTCTAGAGAAGTTTATAGTTCGTTTCACGAGGACATCAGAAAAATTTCCCGACAAAGTGGTCAAGTGGTTAGGGCGTCGGTCCATGGATCTGAAGGTCGCGGGTTCGATCCCGCCAGGGGCAAAAATTTTTCCTTTGGTCGAAACTTGCTGAAAATTTTTGCCCTACCGTTTTTTGATGGGGGGAATCCATTTTTGATGGAATTTGGACCTGTTTTTCGATGAGAAACCGAGATCTAGAACCCGGGAGTGCTAAAAAACGCATTTTTTCGCTATAAACTCAAAGAAAACACCAAAAAATCGTTATTTTGTGTAAAATTTTTGTATAAAAGTTCAAAAAAAATAAATTTTTTGAAAATCTTCTTGCAAAAATGTCATAAAATGAAGAACTCATAGTGTTTTCTTTAGTCTATAGCGAAAAAATGCGTTTTTTTAGCACTCCCGGGTTCTATATCTCGGTTTCTCATTGAAAAAAGGTCCAAATTTCATCAAAAATGGATTCCCCGCATCAAAAAACGGTAGGGCAAAAATTTTCAGCAAGTTTCGACCAAAGGAAAAGTTTTTGTCCCTGGCGGGATCGAACCCGCGACCTTCAGATCCATGGACCGACGCCCTAACCACTTGACCACTTTGCCGGGAAATTTTTCTGATGTCCTCGTGAAACGGATTATATTGAATTTGTAGCATTCTTACCTTGGGCAGTTTGCACTAGTGTTGGAAACTTGGGATCGTTGATGATGATCTTATTTTTCGGCTCTCTTCCAGTAACATAGACCTTAGCTCCAGCTTGACCCAGTTGTAGAGCAATACCACGACCAATTCCACGAGAGGCACCAGTAACAACGGCAACTTTTCCTTTTAGGCTCATTTCGATAGCAGAAATAACGAACAACTACTCATAAAACGAGCCATTTTTTGGCCGGTATATATACTGGGTAAGCACAACTTGGAACAAAAGAGACTGCACAAACTCCAAAAAGACACTGCTCATACAACATTCAAAGGGTGTAAATAAGCGACAACAAATGATAAGCACAACTTGGAACAAAATAGACTGCACAAACTCCAAAAAGACGCTGCTCATACAACATTCAAGGTATGAGAGAATAAAAAAACACACAACAATCAATGGGATAGAATGTGATCTGCCGTCTCGTTGGCCTTTTGTTCACCGTCTAAGATTTCGGCTAATTTAATGCCAAATTCAAAAGTAGTTCCAAGTTTATGTTTATTTTTCGCATATATAAATGTTAATTAGAATATTAGACAGCAACTTTACAAGACGTGCAGAATCCCTCCCCTAAAATTTTGGTTTGGTAGGCTGCTATAACTTAAAAAAGGCCGATTTTTTGCTAACTAAAAAAAGTTTAATTTTCATAAGGGGGATCCTTTTCTTTTTTTCAATTTTTTTTGCTCTTGCGCGCTGCTAGTCACCTTTCCCTAAATGAGGGGAGGATTTGGGGCATAGCTGGGCAAAGGGGGTCCCAAAAATGTTTGAAAAACGGAGGTCCTTCACAAAGTTTTGGTCGATTTACGGAGGGTCTATAAAAAAGATCAAAAATTTTTTCTTGCAAAATCGACGAAAAACATAATGGGGTCCTTCGCGCGCAAAAAACATTAGAGGATCCTTATGTTTTTTAAAATTTTCCTGCCGCTTCACGGCCGAATTACGGGGGGGGGGGGGGCCCAAATGGGACTACTGTCCAGCTATGGTTGGGGGATTTCGTTACATAAAAATATCAAGATTACTTTCTTTAAAAATCTAAATAATATGATGAAGTAAAAAAACGCCTTAAAAAATAAATGTAAAAATAAAATACGCTTAATAAAAAATATGCATAATCAAATATGTCATTCAAAATATTTAAAATCATTTTTATTTTATCCACGGATTTATCCACTATCCACGGATTTATCCGCTATCCGCAGATTTTTTTATTTTGAGGTACCCTTAATCCGCCATTGTTCATACCATCCCGGGAGACCGAGCGCCTTCGGCGCTCAACGGGTCGTCCCAAAACTTTTTTTTACAAACTTAAATGCAAAAAAATAAAACATTTGGTTCCCCATGTTTGAATGGGAAGCAAAATTTTTAGTGTTTTTATCAAGTTATGATAAGAGCACTAAAATGGTCCGAAAACCGATGCTCACCAAACATGTCCCCTCGATTTCTCCACAAGTATAAAGGCACGGGACCTAACTGTTATGTTTTTGTTAAGCACTCACTAGGTACTTAAAAAAATTTAGGTTTCAAGTTTGTAGCAACACTTTTTGTCCTACTGCAACCCTAACCCCGAGTGCGAATTTTCGAGATATCGCCTCTTAAAAATTTTTAAGCAAGAAAGAAGTTTAGCATAAAGTAAACCGTGATGCAAATATGGAACTTGTTGAGCTGCATCAACTTGCACTTTATTATTTCGAAGAGGTTTGGTTTATGGAAAGTGGTATAGCTGATTTTCAAAGTGTTGATAGACGAAGTTATTCTCTTTGCTCAGAATTGCCTAACAATTATGAATACCCCTGTATTAAAAGTATTTTATAAAAATCTGATTGAGTGTTTTTCTTTTTAGAAGATAAAAAGAACTCGCCAAACTGCCGCACTCTTTCTTTAATCGTAACATTAGGCTTAGACGAGTCAAAAACAACTTATAGAGATCTTGAAGAAATAAAGGAATTTTTAAGAAAAATTTCACAAACATGTAATCCCAGTCAAACTAAGTAAGTAGGAAAATTTTTGTCTCTAAATTATTTTTAGGCTATCAATTTTTATGCTGGGAGCTACTGGAAACAAAATTTCTTGTCAGGCTGGTTCAGAAGAATGTGAAAAGTCTATATCTGGTTTAACATTGGAAGCGGCAACTTATAAGTATAATTATTCAAAAAAATTATTGGAATGTTCGATAAGTATTGTCGGTCAAGGCCCGAAACCCCCTAACATCACATTTCAGCCAATTTGGAGAACTTTTTGACAATTCGAGTTTTTGGCACCAAGAGGGCCAAAAACTCGAATTCTCAAAAAGTTCCCCAAATTTGCTAAAATTTGGTGTCAGTGGGTTTTTCGACATGGGGAACATGAATCTGAAGGAATTTTTTGATTTTGACCACAGGAAAGTACCCCTAGGGGTATACCCCGAAAGTGTCTCAAAAACTTGTATTCCCTGAATCAGGGTCAGGCAAGCACTTTCATGTCTTGACAATGCGCGCAATCAATGCCCCGACTACTAGAAAAACTCTAGCACGGTCGAAAATTTAGTCAAAAATCGATTTCTATAGCCAAATTCGACATTTTAAAATGAATTTGCACCATTGAAAAACTCCCGTTTTTTGAAAAAGTCTGTATATTGACACGAAAACAGGAATTACGCTTAAAAAGACTGATTGAATAGCATGCATTTTTGCATAATACTGAAAAAATTTCAACGAAAACGAGCGAAAAATGCTGAATTTAGAAGTATTTTTTGGTGGATCGACAATACTTATCGAACAAGCCATTAGGTTGCTGCAAAAGTAATGAGCCAAAAAGTTAAAGTCTTCTTATTCAATTTAGTTCTTATTCAATTCAATTTTAAAAGGAAATCAAACATAGGATGCATGGATCAGTGATTTTGCTCTCGCTTTACTAATAAAAAGGCTCTGGTTCGATTCCCTCTTGAAGCAATTTTTTTTGCGCGATTATTTTTTGAAAAAATTGAGGACCAAGCAAAAAAAATTTTTCGATTTTTTTCAGGAATCGTTTTCCTATTGTCTCTGGATGAAATTAAAACCAAAATTATAAAAAACGGATTTATTTTAAAAAACAGTTATAATTAATGTGTTTTTGTGTGAAATAAAGACTTTAACTTTTTGGTTCATTACTTTTGCAGCAACCTAGTATAAAGAATAGTGTGTTAACTAAAACGAAGCCATTCGCCTAGTAAACATTTCTGACTCATCGGTATTTTATAAGTATGAGCGATCAATCAATAATTTAACTTGCTTAAAAGCGACCCTTGTTTTCCTGTTTTATTGCTTTGATTATTATGTCAAATACTAATTGTTTTGCATATAATCAGTCAATCACACGTTTTTCTTCAAATATTTCTCATTCGACATAATGGAAGAAGATTAAAAATAGATATTTTGCTAATAAATACCGAAAAAGTTAATTTTTATTCATTTTTACATAAAAATAATAAAAGTTCGAGTTCTTCGAGTATACCTAGACGTCATCTTTATAAAAACTATATACCGTATTTCCTCTAAAATAACCTCCCTCTTTCAAGGGTGGTTAAAAAAAATAACCTCCCCCTCTAAAATAACCCCCCCCCCCCCCCCCCCCNCCGAAATTTCGGGGGTTTTACCTCCCAGAAAATTTTTCTCATGAAAAATGTCCACATGTTGCCATTTTTCATCAAAAATTCAATTTTTTAACAAAAAATGCCTATTTTTTACAATTTTTTGTCAAAATTTTAAGCAATTTTTCGTCAATTTTTGACATGTAAAAATTTGTTTTGGAGGATTGAAAAAAATAACCTCCCCCTCTAAAATAACCCCCCTCTTTCGAGGGGGGTTGAAAAAAATAACCACCGGGGGTTATTTTATAGGAAATACGATACTTCATGATGTGTATTTCATCATTATGGTCGTGTATTGTAAAAAATGCAAATTTTCGGCTTTAAAATGCAATTTTGGATTGTTTTATGCAAATTTCATGAAAAAATAATGAAAAATTTGAATTCCTCGCGAAAAAATACCCCTTGAAATCATTTCTTGGAAAAAAACAAAAACGCCCCGGCGGGGCTCGAACCTGCTCCCTTTTAGATTACTAGCTAAAATTGGCCGCGCTCCCTGCCGACGCCACCAAAACTGGTCTCGTTATTTCGGTAAAATCCGGAAGTTTCTTCCGCCGTGGTACAGACTTTACACGTTTATTGTAGTAGAATTCAATATTTTTATTAATCCAAATAAATCAATGTTAAAATCAGAATCATATCCTAAAGAAAACCGCATGAGAAAATACTTTTCTATCAAAAGATAATGAATTTTTAGATCTCGCTAATTCACTGAAACACTCTGTATGTTACAGGCGAATCTGAATATGCGGGCGAATCAGATTCGCCCGTAACATATACATATATAAGCTGTAGAGCAGATTCTCAGCTTTTTATTCATAGTCGATGAGATCTCAATCCAATTTCTACAAGAATTTATGCCCAAATATGCACCACGCAAAATTCCTCTCATACAACTTTGTGTTTTTTGCCATGAAGAACATGAATCCGAATGAATTTTTAAATTTTGATCACAAATTTCCTGATTTTAGGTGGGTGCTCAATCCAGAAGAGTACCTTACAGTGGTCAAAATTAAAAAATTCCTGGATTCGTGTTCACCATGGCCAAAGGCTACCGAGAACAAGAAATCAGCAATTTGGACATAAACTGAGAAAAATTACTTGTGTAGAAACTCCAAAAAACTCAATTTTTTCGTATTTTTGAGCTAAAAAAAAATCGAAATCGAAGGTTTTTTCAATAATTTTTTACCAAACAATAATAACTAGGTCAATTGCATGAGCCTTCGGGCGCAGTGCCGGTTCTAGGATCCAGGTTTGGGGGGCAGCTAGGTTCATTTTTTATAAGAAATTTTCCGAATTTTGGCCAAAAATGCCATTTTTCTTAAGAAATTTTCTGTTTTGGGGGGCATGCAAACGTTCCACTTTTATTTAAAAAAAGAATTAGCGAAAAAACTTTTGAAATGGCCGAGATATCCTCAATTCTTTGAGCAGCAATAACACAATAGTCATGTAGTTGTTGCTTGTGACTAGATGATGAATATGCTTACAAGTCTAGCTCATTAGTTTGGATCGTTTTGGACTTGTTTGGATCCGAATAACTATCAGGCCTTTTACAATTTGTCTTATAAGACTTTGAAAAATACACAATTTTTGTGTAAGTTTAGTTGTTCACAAGATTGTGTAAGTTTGAAAGCCAAACTTACACAACTGTCGTGTTATATTTAACACACAATTGTGTAAAATAATATTACACAACAGTTGTGTTCATCAAATTTACACAAGTGGATTTCAGTGTGTACGTGCACAAGGAGTGGTAAAGTTTTCCGAAAAAATTAAATATTCCCCATCAGTGGTATAATTTGGACTCTCGAAGGGGAGGGGACGACTGAAGAAAATTTCTCGTCAACCTTGTTTCTATAGTTTTCTGTAGTTTCTGTAATTTTGGGGGAAAACATAAGGGTCATATTATTAGACTTTTTAGTGAGTTTATTAAAGGGGGTGCAAATTAGGGCCCTTTCTCAACAAAAAAATTTTTTTTGAAAAATGACCTTCTAGGGGTAAAAATAGGGTGAAAAATCGATTGCGCACATCCCCGTCGCGTGAAAATGCTTCCTTGACCCTGATTCAGGGAATGAGGTGAGTGTATTGAAGCGAAAGTCAATTTATTTACGTAAATACATATCTTTTCTCTGAATCAGGGTCAAGGAAGCATTTTCACGGTTTGGAAATGCGCGCAATCGATTCTCCGCCTAGAAAAACCTATAAATCGACGGTTTTCTCATAAAAATCCGAAAATATTTGATTTTCAATACACCCACCTCATTCCTGAATCAGGATCAAGGAAGCATTTTCACGCGATGGGGATGTGCGCAATCGATTTTTCGCCCTATTTTTACCCCTAGAAGGTCATTTTTCAAAAAAAATTTTTTGTTGAGAAAGGGCCCTAATTTGCACCCCTTTAAGAAATTAGTAAGACAACGGGTTTTCATTTAAAAAATTGATTTTTTCACAATTTCAATAACTCAACAAACTCTTGGTTCACAGGAAGCTCTCGATCATCAATATCCTTAAAACCATATTCTTTACCCAAGAACGACGTAGGAAAGGCTTTTCCAGTTTTGTCCAGAATTTTCGGATCTTTAGCCAAAGCGACAACCGCCTTTCCCGGATATTCTGGAGTTTCAGCTGCCACCAAAAAATTTTTAAACGTTGCCTAAAATCTTTCAAATAAAGCCATTTGCCCCAAAACATACCGCAAACTCTAATGTATCGTCATCAGCTTTTTTCATAACCATTTCGGTTCGGACCGGTCCTGGCCAAATAGACACGACCGCGACATTATGCGGTTGGAGATCAATTGCAGTGTCGGCAGTCATGCGGTCAAGACCAGCTTTGCCGATTCCATAAGGAGCATTCAAGAAGTATTTTTTAGCGCCGGCCGAGGACACATTCACGATGAGACCACCTTGGCCATGTTTGACAAAAAGTCGAGCGGCAAATACGGAAGCAACATAATGGCCACGAAGACCGACATTGTTGAGGAGATCGTAGAAGCCAGGCTCATATTCCCAAAATTTTTTGAACTGATAGAGTTCATCAGACTAAAAAGGTTGGAAAATTGGTTAGCGAGCCAAGATTACTTCGATTGCGGCAAAAGCGTTGTTGACCAGGATGTCGAGCTTGCCTTTGTTTTCGGCGTCAATCCGGTCAAACAAAGCCTTGACTTGATCATCATTGGCATGATCCGTGTAGACATGGATGCCCTGACCTCCACGCTTGGTAATTTCTAAAAAAGTTTATTGAATTTGTAGCATTCTTACCTTGGGCAGTTTGCACTAGTGTTGGAAACTTGGGATCGTTGATGATGGTCATATTTTTCGGCTCTCTTCCAGTAACATAGACCTTAGCTCCAGCTTGACCCAGTTGTAGAGCAATGCCACGACCAATTCCACGAGAGGCACCAGTAACAACGGCAACTTTTCCTTTTAGGCTCATTTCGATAGCAGAAATAACGAACAACTACTCATAAAACGAACCATTTTTTGGCCCGTATTTATACTGGGTAAGCACAACTTGGAACAAAAGAGACTGCACAAACTCCAAAAAGACACTGCTCATACAACATTCAAAGGGTGTAAATATGCGACAACAAATGATAAGCACAACTTGGAACAAAACTGCACAAACTCCAAAAAGACGCCGCTGATGCAACATTCAAAGGGCGTAAATAAGGAACAACAAATGATAAGCACAACTTCGAACAAAATAGACTGCACAAACTCCAAAAAGACGCTGCTCATACAACATACAAAGGGTATTAAAATAAATAGATTCTAACTACGTATGAGATGGGGTTGTCGCGGCTCATAAAAATGATCGAATTCGAGTTTCAAAAATATCGAGTTTTATCGAGTTCGAGTTTTCAGTTTAGTATGTTTATTTTTTACATTAAAAATTAATGATTTGTAATGTGTTCCTAATGGTCTCCCTTATGTTTTTGGCCAAAATTTGTGAATAATTTATAATAAAAATTTCAAAAATCGGAAAAATTGATCAAAATCGAAAAAAATTAACTTTTTTACATAAAAATTCTTATTTTTTAAAGAAAAAAAGTTGATCATGATCACGGTAGGGGGGGGGGG
>OZJO01016699.1:0-14211 GCA_900406225.1 Acrobeloides nanus | reverse complement strand
CATTATAAACAATGGAAGTTGATATGGAGATCGAAGAAAATGAGCAAGAAATTGAAGAACATAATAAGCCAAAATTTGTACTAGTCGAGTTTGAGCAGCTAGAAAAGTTGTTACAACGTTGTCCCGAGAAATCACTATTTCAACACGTGTTACGAAAAAAAATTTTCTTAGTCCAAATGGCCCTAACTTGCACACCCCCATGCTTCGGGAGTGCGCGCAATCGATTCCCCACATAGAAAAACCTAAGAATCGACGGTTTTCTCATAAAAATCCGAAAATGTTTGATTTTCGCTTCAATACACCGATTCCTTCCCTGAATCATGGTCAAGGAAGCGTTTTCAAGGTTCGGGAGTGCGCGTAATCGATTCCTCGCATAAAATTACCCCTAAAGGGTCACTTGTTAAAAAAAATTTTTTTAATTTTCTACTCGACCCTACTTTGGACCCCACTTTTCACGAAGTGACCTCAAACCGGACCCCTCCCTCATCATAGCTCGGCCAAAAGCCGCATTATAAAAGTCGAACAATTTTTGCCATTTGGCCTTCGTGTTTCTCATATAAAAAGAGATTAAAAAATCACTATTTCAACATGTGTTACGAAAAAAAATTTTCTTAGTCCAAATGGCCCTAAATTGCACACCCCCTTTAATACTAAATCAAAATTTAAAAAAATTCAAATTTGGTCCGATGTGTAATACCCTCAAATATAAATCCAAGTGTTAATCCGCAAGTGTAGCATCCACAAGTATTACTCAACAAATGTAGACTCCACAAGTATTACTCCGGATGTGTAGTGGCGCCATTGCAATTACTCTAGCTTGTTTATATCGTATAGCGAAAATGACAATATCGGGTCCCTTCGATAAACTCCTAGAACTACCTTCTCGGCTAATGTTTTTTGATCATGAATCTAGTTATAAGATACACTCAAAAAATGTCATTTTTCAGCAAAAAACATATGGTTCCCTTATGATTAGGGATTTTTTAAAATTTCGTCCCATTAAGGGGGAACACCTGCCCCCTTGCCTATCCCACTGGATCTGGATCCGGAACCCAAATAGGATCCATGTTCTTTGGGGTCCGGGACCCATAGGTCCCCAACTTATGGATCCGGGTCCCTTGTTTACTTCTAATAAAGTAGGCCAGAAGGGATCCACTTTATTGGAACACTCACATCCAATAAAGTGGGTCTCTTCTGGAGTCTGGGTTCTATATGAGAAATTGATTGTGCTCATTGCCGAACCTTGAAATCGTTACCTTAACCTTGAATCAAGCTAAATTTTTTGACACTTTGCAAATATAGATTTATCTTGATTCAGGGTAAAAAACATTTGCAAGGTTTGTCAATGCGCACAATATAGAAAAATTCTCCATTGTCATTTTGGTACGGTTAGAAAATTTGAAAAAATGTAAAAATCACTCGAATATCGCACAATTTCGGTTTATTATCACCATGTATCAAATATAAATATATATGATAAATACGATCATGTGCTCACCATTCCATTAATTCAATGGCTTCACAATCTTGTCGTTTTGTTACATTTTCATCGTCGTCATGAACATCCACTAAGCCGCCATCTTGTTTAACTACTAGCTTTAGCCGTTCTTTATACGCCTTGACGGCTTCTTCTAACATATCTGGATGGAGTTCAGTAAAAGCATGTTGTATCCGATTGCCCAATTCAGTTGTATCATTGTCCGTAAAAGGCGTTTCATAAACCTTATTCTTAATATGACCCCATAGAAAGAAGCATAATGGGTTCATATCAGGCGACATTCTTGGCCATGTACCATGTGGTGATCCTGGACCAATCCAATAATTTGGAAATTGTTCCTCCAAAAAAGCGTTTGCACCCTCATGCAATGATGAATCATCATGCATAAAAATCGGGTCGTAAAGTCGATTCTGAATTCTACGAATTTGCTGAAGCTCGTATACAAATTTTTTCAAGTAAAGTTGATATGTGTTATTGTCAACTTTGCCAATTGTAATATAAGGGCCGAAAATAACTTCCGCATTCATTACTGCAAATACTGTTACATATGAATTTGTGCGAGGTGGTGGGATTTTGCTTTCTGGGTTTTCTGGGTTATCCGCCATATGGATAACGTTGTGGCATTCTACTCGACCATTTGTATAAAATTTTGCTTCTCCACCAAACCAAATTCGATAAAGAGATTGGACGGGTCTGTCCCATAAAGGGCAGGATAATTCAATGCGCTCAAGTTCAGCCTGAAAATTAGTTTTTTAATTTTCAACATTTAAAATTTTTGTCTCACCAAAAACAGGGAAGGGGTCAAAAATCAAAAATTTTACCCTACCAAAACTTTGGTGGGGATAATCAAGGTTTTCGTACTGGGGCAAACTTTGAGGGGTGAGACAACAATCAAAATTTTTGTTTTGGAACAGCTTTTAGGCTGACGCTAGCAGCGTTGTAACGTCGAATGGCATTTTTCAAACCGTCGTAATTCAGCTTTGCCTTATCAGTTTTCGGGGGTCTTGGTGTCATTTTTGTAGAACTAGATCTCCTGCATTGCTTGCGTCAGGTTTTCCCGTCGCACTAAACATTTTAAGAGACGATATCTCGAAAGTTTGAACGTCCTGCGGCACTAGGCAAACTGAGTATATAATATGAAATTTGGACGCAAAAGAAACATAAATAAGCATTTGAAATGGCGTGCAAACTTAAAAAAAGTCCATTTTGGCCCCTATGAATGTTGGGCCTTATAGGGTATTTTTTCCATTTTAGTATTTTGAGCATAACTCTTGATGGTTAAATTCAATTCCGATGATCTCGGTATTTTTGGACAGCTGGAGATGCGGGCTACAATATTTATATTAGGTATATGGGGTCATGTTGTGGAAAAAGTGGTCGAAAACTTAGGTTTTACAATGGAAATACACAAAAATCCTGTTCCATGAGGGGTCAAAAATTCAAAGATATGTTAAAAACCTTCGGATATGTGGGTTTCTAAGTTTCTGAGCCATTAAAATATTTTTCGTCCCCCGAGATTTGGCCCAGGACCAACTAAAAAACAATGCAGGGATGTTAAAAATAATTTTTAGGGCCAAACAAAGACGCGGATGGGAACAAAGTTTTTTTCTAGAGACATAATTTTGAATTTTTGACCCCTCATGGAACAGGATTTTTGTGTATTTCCATTGTAAAACCTAAGTTTTCGACCACTTTTTCCACAACATGACCCCATATACCTAATATAAATATTGTAGCCCGCATCTCCAGCTGTCCAAAAATACCGAGATCATCGGAATTGAATTTAACCATCAAGAGTTATGCTCAAAATACTAAAATGGAAAAAATACCCTATAAGGTCCCTATAAGGCCCAACATTCATAGGGGCCAAAATGGACTTTTTTTAAGTTTGCACGCCATTTCAAATGCTTATTTATGTTTCTTTTGCGTCCAAATTTCATATTATATACTCAGTTTGCCTAGTGCCGCAGGACGTTCGAACTTTCGAGATATCGTCTCTGAAGTCGCCGTAATGAGTTTCTACTACGACGACATAAAATTTTTTTTCAAAAAAAATTCAAAAGTCGTCGTATTAGAAACTCATTACAACGACTTAAAATGCTTAGTGCAACGGAAAAACCTGACGCAAACAATGCAGGAGATCTAGTTCTACAAAAATGGCACCAAGATCCCCGAAAACGGATAAGGCAAAGCTGAATTATGACGGTTTGAAAAATGCCATTACGACGTTACAACGCTACTAGCGTCAGCTAGTGGCGGGCCTTATCCCTCCGGCTGGGGACAACTTTTGTCCTTGTCTTCAAAATGCAAACTTCCTAGTCCTGATCCTAGTTTTGGTCGCCCTCTTTTCTTTAGAAGGAAGGCGACTTGTGCTTATCAAATACTTTAAAACTACCTTCGCAAATTTTTTTCTATTCACAAAATCTTCTTTCTCAAGTTTCCCATTTAAATGCATTTTGAATGGATGGCATTTGTGAAATTTTCGAAATCCGAAAAAATTTAGAAGACCAGTCTCTTTTTCAAAAATTGTAGTATGAAGATCGACAGAATTTTCTTTTTTTACAATTCTATGGTTTGCTTTATTAAAGCCTTGTCCATCAGAAACAGCTTTCATAAAACTTGCATACCACTTATTTATTTCATCACTAGACGGAAATTGCGGGTCCAAATCGGTAACATTTGGGCTAGATTCACAATATTCTTGTTGGAATTTCTTTTGAACAGCGGAAATATCATTTGTTTCTGCTAGCCAAAGCATACACTTTATTTTTTGTTTATTAGAAAAATACGCCATTTCTAAATCGCAAATATTTTTTTCTTCTAAAAAAAAGATTTTTAGGGAGAAAATAAGATCCTTCACTCCAGAAATGTATACAAATATAAAAATCTACAAAAATTAATATTAAAAAAAATTAAGTATAAACGTGAAGTTTATTATACTGCTTTTATTTATTTTTTCTCTGTATAAATACGAGAGAATTGTTGACCAACGAGCTTCTTGCAAACAAGTTGTTTTATTAGGAAAACTAACAAGTGCGGTTCTCACATGATTTATTTACAAGAGAGTAGAATAAGCACGAGAATTAGACAATAAAAGAAACAAGATGCAAAAAACAATAATAAGTTTTTAAATGAATACAAGACAAAAGAAAACATGTTTATAAGCAAAGTTTGCACATTTTGAAATTAGTATAATTAATCGAGTTCAAGTTGGATAGTCATAGTCAGGGAGCGAAAAAATAGGTGGTACCACCCACCACCCATGGGCGTAAACACTACCACCTAAATCACTCATGGGTGGAAACATTCACCACCAATGATAGAAAAAAACAATGAAAACTCAAAAGTTATATTTTTGATCTGTATCCAAGAGGAAAAAGAATCAATCCGAAACACAGTTGCACAACCCCGGTTCCCCCGGTAAAGTTTTACCGGGGGTGGTAGGTCATGGGGTGGGGTGGGAGGTAGGTCATGTGTCACGGGGTGGAGGAAGGGGGTTAGGTCATCGGTCCCCGGGCCGACTTCGGCACCGAGGGCCGATTCATAGACCATTTTTCACCGACTACTTTTCAAAAATTTTAAAAAACCGACCATTTTCAAAAAAATTGAACATGTTCGGTAAAAAATGTTGTAGTAAAAAGATGATCTGTGAAATGTTCTTGTGAAAAATAATTGGTAGAAAGCGCCTAGTGCCTAGAATTGTGACTATCATTGTTGTTTTTATTTTAAAAAAGTGTCAAACATTTACTGGTGGATATAAACATTGTGCAGTTTGTGGTGGATCCACAATAATAATACTCTTATTCATATTCGGATTTTCGTGCTGGATAAACATAACTTGTTCTCGTTTTGCATAACGATTTGCTCGTCGAATATCTTTATCCATATAGAAGCACACATAAATCGCGTAAATAATTCCTGGAATAAACAACATCAAGGTTAAACACCCACATACCCAAATATGGATTGTACATCCTCGACGGAATAAAATTGCCCATGGTGGGAATAAAAAACAGCAGAGCAAAATGCAAAAATTTGCACAATAACCCTAAACAAGTCGTTTAAAAATGTAAAAAGAAGAAGGCTTACCATTTTAAAATTTAAGAGAGACTAATGAAAGTTAACTAAGTAAACGAAGCTAAAAAATACAAATTAATAATATTTTAAATCGTTATCAGTTGTTTCCTGTGATAGTGCTGACATAATAGCGTGTCTAAAAAAAGGTTTAGTAAATTTAACATGATGTTGAATTAGTCAATCATGCATGAAATAACATTTACCAAATTAGTGGTTAAAGGGGCAGTCCACGATCATGTACTATTTCTGGAGCGCAACCAAAACGGCATCTAAAAAAGATTTTTTGATTTACGATTTCTAAACGCAACAAATTAATTTTGTACTAATTTTCCAAAAAATTTGCAAAAAATCATCGTAGATGATGAAAGTGCCATTTTCACACAATTTTATCTAAAAATAATTTCGCCAAATTTGATCAAAAAGATCTAGCATTCACAAGAGAGTCTATAAAAAATTGACGATTTTTGCAGATTTTTCATCAATTGAAAAATTTTTTCCATCTGTTTCACCTAACAATCATTATCAATGGGGGGAGGGGACTGTCCCCCCTCATGTAGCTAGCATCGAGCCAAAAGTTAAAGATTCATATAGCCTCAGATTAATGAAGTTGAGCTATATAGCTGAGCCTCGGGATATATAGCCCAAAACATAAAAAATAGGTGCCGACCTTTTTTTTGGTCGACACCATATAGTCAAAGGTAGCTTGTCCCTCTTCCTTGTTCATGTATGTCACCTAAGATGACAATGATTTGCTGTGTTTTACAATTCGGTAAGTCAGCGAAATTTTCATAGGGGACTCAAAAAATTCTTTTCCTATTGACTACTTTCCAGCGGATTAATAAAGTTCTTGATAAAATTTGACTTGTAGTCATAGTGCAAGCTAGATTTATAATCTCAAAATCCCATTAGTTTCCTCAATTTCATATAGAAAATTTTAAAGAAAAGCCTTGGAGAGGAGAGATAGCAACCATCATCATAACTTTGATCCATATTTGGACGAGAAGAAATTTTTCAGCAATAAAAATTTTTACGACTTTTCTTTACTAGCAACTTCATTTTTTATTCATAAGATTTTTCAATCAATTAGTCATTCATTTATACTTGTTTACTTATTACCATAGCTCGAAAAAGCGGTGCAAAAAGTGAATCACTTCATTTTCGTTTCAATAACAAATTCAAAATTTAAAAAACTCGTGTTTGACTTGTTGCAGTAAAACTTAACCCGTTCAAATCCAATAGGAATTATCCCAATTTCTAGTACCAAAAACGTTAGAAACGAATTCTTTCTTGCTCGAACCTCAAAATTATACCTTAAACTCCCACATTCTCTCTCAATGTTGCCAACATCTTCCCCATTTTCAAATGCATTGAACCATTTTGATTTAAAATCTGTTTTATGAATATGTTTGTGATTATGATCTATTGCGGATGTTAAATTTTGTTTTATTGTACCTTATTTGACACGCGCGTGAAATATGGCCGTAATAAAAGTTAAGTTATCTCGGCGAAAACTTAACGAAATTGAATAAAAGGTACAACAAATTCTAATTTACTTAATTGAAAAGAAAATTTTACCTTTTACTTGGCAATATAGAGATTAGGTAGCTTTGTTCCGTAATCATGGGATTTTGAGATTATTTGAAATGGTAAATATGGAAACATTTAAACATAACTAATTAGAGTGTTGGAAAACAACCAAAGTATAGAAAATCAATATAAAAGCATTCAACTAATGGAACATATTGCCATTTTTCGTTATCACAAAGCTTTAAACGATGAGACATCTCTTTGCTGTTTCCATTTTATTTCTTGCTTTATTGCAGTTGGGCAAGGTAAAAAATGAAAAATCGGCAAAAGTATTCTAATAAGATTAAGTTAAGGCTCGAACTCATCAAAGCGATTATCGAGTAGAGAGTTTCTTGAAACGTATTCGGAACGAAGCAAACGACATGCTTCTTGAAATCAAAGAGGCAAAAGTGCATAAATCAAGTTCGAATAGCGAAAACATTTCATTTTGGAAAAAAGAGTACCTTAGCAAGAAGTTCCACAGACGCATCCCTCAAGAAAAATTGAATGGTTTGGTAGAAGATATGGATAGTAATGAAGACGAGGTAAAAGGAATTTTGAATTTTAAAATGTTTTAGAACATCGTATGGTGCGACAGTACACATTTTTGCATTAACGATTACATTTGTTGTTTTTCTGGTGGAGTTCCTTATGCATGTTGCCCAGTTGGCACCACTTGTTCTGAAGCACATTGTGTTCAAGCTAAGACCTACCAACGTTTTTTAAAATAATTTTTATGAAATGACAATTATTTGTTAGTTTTATTATAAATACACTTCATTTAAGCTGCCATTGTGGTGGGGGGCCCCTCAGATGAATTGGATTGTTTGGGTGGGGTCGGAGGTCGAAACTAAATAACACTGATCTTTTCGCCATTTTTTAAATCTTTTTTACAGAAATTTTCGTTTTTGTGGATTAATTTGTTTCAGGAGAAGTTTTACCTCTGCTGCAAGGTGAACCAAAATAACGTACGCGCTTGAAAATGATCATCGATATAACTTTTTTTGAAGCAAGTTCTCCTGGAGTCCGTTGCTTAGTTCCGGAAATCGGATCCCGGAACGAGAAGTTGGAACCGGAGATCGGAAGTAAAAACTTTCGACTTCCGGTTCCATTTTAGTGCAAATTTTCCAAATCAGAACCGGAAGTTGGAAGTTTTTACTTCCGATCTTCGGTTTCAACTTTCGGTTCCGGGATCCGACTTCCGGAACACACATGTACAACCCCCGAATTTTGGGGGGAGGGGGTCGCCCGCGGACCTATGGCAAAAAATTTTCTATTTTTTCAACAAAATTCGCGCCGGTAGGCGCGAATTTTGAAAAACACTTTTTTAAGCTAAAAATGCTTTAAAAAATTACGATTTTTATTGAAAAAATAGGAAATTTTTGCGGCTCGAGCTGCGAGCAAAATGGTCTCGCCCGCAAAAATTTGCGGGCAAGACCATTTTCCCGTTTTCTCTTCAAGAAGGCTATACACCGAATAATCTATTGGTTCAAGTCAGAAGAATGTGTCATCTGCTCGTATCTCGTAAAGAAATCGAAGCATTCTTCTGGCAGCATCTCTTAAGTTTCGTCCGCCTTATGACCAGAAGCCAAATCCTTTCAGACAACCCAATACTTTTTTAAAATATTTTGTAGTTAATATAAAGTGCATGTTTACTAGAACGAACCAGTCATAAGTTTCAAATAATTCTATTAGAAACGCTAAATCAAATTAATAGCTCAGATATCCAATAAATCTAATAAATTCTCGATATTTTCCAATTTCGCCTGCATTAACGAGAAGAAAAATAAAAAACAATTATGAAAGTAGTTAATATGTTTTTTCTTTTCTTTCCTTCCATCGTGACTACGATGTCGACAATATATGATTTTTCTGATGGTTATTAAAATTTTCATTAGTTCATATAGTCATTTTGAAGAATTTTAGCGTAAAACCTTGAAAATTACAAATTTTGAATCTTATAACTGAAAAATATTTTCTAATCTTCTTCTAAGGGGCGTCTTTCCCCACGCAGAGATGGCCGCCACACCATAGCCAATTCTGCTTTTTGGACGCGCTCGGCTATCCGTTCTATCGTGTCCGGCGCTTCTTTCGCCCAAATTCGGTCGTTTTGGGGGTTAAAAGACTGAAAAAAATGTTGACAGACTGAAAACCAACACAAACCAACCTGTTGGATATCAAACAACTTTTCGTCTGAAAACATAATACTTCTATGACGACCTCCGGAAAAGCGACGGTAAAGGGCTCGGGCTCGCTGCAATCGCTTTAATTTCGCTTTATCCGTCAATTTTTGTCGCTTCAAGAATTTGTATGGCTTCAGTCCCAATTCTTGTCTCAAAATCCGGTGTGCAGACATGGGGGACACTCCGAGCTTGTTTTTATTTTTTGTACAAAATCTCGACTGGACAAAATCCCGACCGGACAAAATCCCGACTGAACACTTTTCCGACCGGACACATTCCCGATCATATACAATTTCTCGACCAAGTATGATTTTCCAATTTTATCCGATTTCTTAATCAATTTCCTGGTCGGGAATCTGTCTGGTCGGGAAAGTGTCCAGTCAAGATTTTGACTGGACACTTGGTACGTAGCTCCGAGGGTCTGCATGAAATAGATTCAAGAATTGTCCAATAAAGTTTGAGCACTTTAAAATGAGAAAGCGAGAATGTTTATTTGCATTTATTTCGAATGACATAAAGTCATTGGTGCTGATCTGGCCTTTACAATGACTATATCAGCTTTTTTTCAAATAGGTCTTAATTGAATACAGGATAACCTTTATTTATGATATAAAAAAACAAAGGAATAGGTGAAAACATGTGAAGTTCGTGCGCCTTGCCTTAATTCAAAATTTCTGCCAAAATCGCAAAATTCACATGTTTTACCTATTTCTTTGTTTTTTTATATATTATAAATAAAGGTTATCATCAGATATTCAATTAAGACCTATTTGAACAAATTTGATATATTCTTTGAAAAGGTAAGATCAGGATTAATTTAGTAGTTATGACATTCGAAATAAATGGAAATAAACATTCTCGTTTTCATGTTAAAGTGCTCAAACTTAATTGGACAATTTTTGAATCTATTTCACGCAGAATACCTGATAACCTCACTGCGCACGTGAGGTTATCAAGTATTCAATTAAGACCTATTTGAAAAAAATTTGATATATAGTCTTTATAAAGGCCAGATCAGAATACGGTCTTTATAAAGGCCAGATCAATGTAGCTTATGTCATTCGAATAAATGTAAATGAACATTCTCGCTTTCATTCTAAAGTGCTCAAAATTAATTGGACAATTTTTGAATCTACTTCACGCAAACCCTCGGGGCTGCGTACTTTGTGTTTGTTTTAGGCTTTCGGCCAACCACAAAAAATCCTCCTATTTTCCAGTTTTGTTTTTAAAAAGTTTTTAACTTTTTCTAATCTAATTTTTTATGAGGATTTCGAAAATATATAACTTTCCGGGGTGATTCTTTTTCCTCTTTAGCACCGATCAACATTATCATTTTTTGAGTTTTGTTGCTTTTCGGTTAGAAAGACCTTTTCCCAACTTTCGCGCGCCTTGCCTTAATTCGATATTTCTGTCAAAATCGCAAAAGTTCACATGTTTTCACCTATTTCTTTGTTTTTTTATATTATACAGGGTGTGTCATAATTATCCGAACACCAAAGAACCAACATAAAAAATTACGGTTTTTAATTTTTTACATGTTTATTTTTTATACTTGGTATATAACTGGGTTTATATTGCATTTTTAGAGCATTAAAGATCCTCGATATCTCCTCGATGAATAGCGTCGTGAACAGTTGTTGTAGGGATGCGTAAAGCTTCTGCAATTTTTCGCACTGAATCTCCAAATTCATGCATGCGCAATATAGCTCCGCGTAATTCTTGGCGAGATTTCATTTTAATGCTTTAAAAATGCAATATAAACCCAGTTATATATCAAGTATAAAAAATAAACATGTAAAAAAAATTAAAAACCGTAATGCTTTATGTTGGTTCTTTGGTGTTCGGATAATTATGACACACCCTGTAAATAAAAATCAAATTCAGACGCACTTTTTGAATAAATGTAAAGAAAAGAATAAATTTGTGTAAACATGAATTTTAAATTTCGGACATCAATGTCACTCTCTATTCTTAAAAACTGGTTTGAACAGTTCCTTAGCTAAAAGATCTGTAGCAAAATTTTGTAGTTTATGATACAAAATTTTCTTGATCAAAGAGACCTTAATCTTAAGACATCAAGTTCTCAGAGGCTAAGAGAACTTGATGTCTTAAGATCGTATTATAAGTTGGTATTATAAAATCGGACGAATATAACTTTTTGTCATAGATTTTAACTTTAAGTTCTTAGACTCCAGACTTCAAAATTTAGTAAATTTTACTTATTTTATTAGATTCTTTAAAATTGATCAAGATAGTCTTTATGGAAACCCTTCCGAATAACTTATCAATATGTGAAAAACAACAGCATTATTATAATCTAAATAAGGCCATAAACAATAACAATAGCGGGGACGATGTTATGCAAATCAGTGCACTAGTCTATGGCATTCCATCTTTATTGATGTCGATCCGAATTATTTATTGTATAAATAATAAACATAATAAAGAAGATTTATCTGGATCGTTTTATGCTTTATTTAGCACTGGACTAAAGCAGGTATCGACTTAAACGTGTTATGCTTGCGTGTAATCGATCTCCGTGATCTCAAGTCTGATACCGTTATGGACTTGATGTTCAGGCTCTAGGGGGACTAAAAACATGATTCCACAAAAAATCTCGAAAATAAATTTCTATATCATATCTTTCAAATTAAATCCAACTTTGGGGTCAGATTTTAAATTTTATGCATCAAAAACACGTCAGAAGTTGGAAAATTTGACGTCTTTCAATTTCGAACATTCGACTCAAAACTCGAACCTTATGGTCGAGTTTTGGGTCGAAAAATGGTTCCCACTTTTATGATCTCAAAAAAGTCAGAAAAAATTTGGTGATTCCAAAATGCCCAAACTTTTGAGGTGAAACTTTATTTTTCATGGTTTTTGAGGGGTCGAAGGTTGCAATTTTTAATTGATTCTGATACCTTTTGTTCCCTCAAAAACTATGAAAAATAAAATTTCACTCTAAAAGTTTGGGCATTTTGGAATCAGCGAATAACGATTGAGCCAATTTTTAGATGGTTTGCAATTGGCTCATCTATTTTTATGCGGTCAGAGCAACATCTACACCAGATTTCCATTTTTTCTATTCTTGGCTTCCTTCTAGTGGAGCTATAGTCTCTTTAATATATTTTCTATCTTATTATATCGGTTTCGTTGGACAAATATTATTGTTGTTTATCAACTCAAATAGATTTACTGGCATCATTTTCCCGACTTGGCACGAAAAGGCAAGCCTTGACTTTAGTCTCCCTTTTAATAAGATAAGCAAAGTTTAGTTCTGGAGTGCTTGTCTACCTTATTGTCCTATAATAGCTTTGGCAATACCGATTGCTTGGACATGGCAGATATGGTTTAATGAGATTGTTTTATGTTTCGTACATGGAAAGTACGAAAATTCACAATATGCTTTTGTTCAAAATGGCAATCTCGGGGTAAAAAATTGATTCTTGATTTAGATTTTTTGCTATTGATTAATCATTCTATCTAGCTAGGCTCAAGCCTAGAGACTGAAAGAGGATTAGAAATCCATAAAACTATTGGGTTGGCCGGAAAGTATTTTTGGTTTTTTTCAAAAATTCATATCTCCTTGTGGAATAAGTTTTGAAAGCTGAAATTTTACTACTGTTTTTGAATATGGGGAAAATTTTGGTGATGTTTTTCAAATCATAGAACTTCAGGTTTGTTGTAGTATACAATCTAATGATATACCTATGTTAAAAAAATAAATTATCATTTGTTATAAGGTATATCATTAGATTGTGTACTACAACGAAAACCTGAAGTCCTATGATTTTAAAAACATTCCAAACTTTTCCCCATATCCAAAAACGGAAGAGGCAAAATTTCAGCTTTTAAAACTCATTCCACAAGGATATATGAATTTTTGAAAAAAACCGAAAAAACTTTTCGGCCAACCCAATATGTTTTTTAGGTAACTCTCGGTTTGAGTGGCACAATTATGAATTTTTGCACGTTTCTACCGGCTCTAATTCTTGATTTTATTACGATCTTAGTCATACTTTACCGTAAACTCGATAAAAACAAGATCACCTATATTTCTAACAAAGATTCGGGCTATCTAACAGATATAAAGCTGTTCATAATTGCCTTGATTATGCTTATTTTTAACACGACTAATGGTATAATCCAGGTTTGCTTTTACATATTTCTAGCAAATCTTGAGTTTAGATATATTTTTACTTCGACTCTGCTAGTCAAAACACTTCACTTGTTATCGCACAAAATTATCTGGTTGATTTAGCGTGCCTATTGCCTCCCTGGATGTTCTTAGTTGCTATGAAAAATGTTCGAGCAGAGATATTTGGGTTTTTGTGTTGTAAGAAGATTGAAAATAACACAAGTTTAATGAACCCGTCATAAAGTGTTGTTTTTTATGGCTTAATTTTGAATAAATCTTATAATCAAACAATTAAACTAAAGAGTACTGTTGGATCCGCGCAAGAAGAAAAGAGATGAACGTGAAGACTCATGAGCGATTCTCCCTTCGAGCGTTTCTCCCTCTTAGTCTCAGAGATTTCGCGAGCGCTTGAAAAATTTTTTGTCCGATCTCGATGATTTTAGCCTAAATCGTCTTCTCCCATCATAAAAATAAAAAACCCCCTATATATTGAGATTTTAAGATACAATGGACCTGTTCCTCCGGTCCTTGTAATTGTACTTGTAAATTTTTTTACAAGTACTTGTAAAATCGGCTCAACCTTATAATTCATTTGCAATTTTATTTTCCATTTGTTTCTCCGGTTCAAACGAATATTTATTAAATATTTTATAAATAAGCCGATCAGATTCTACCATATGTGCTCAAATTTTCCTTGCTCACAAAATGGTCATAACTTTAAAATAGAATTTTTTCAGAATTTCTCGTCA
>OZJO01016690.1:0-17639 GCA_900406225.1 Acrobeloides nanus | reverse complement strand
GTGCCAAAAAAATAGGCCCCAATAAAAGTAAACAAAAAAATGCTAAAAAGTAAACAAAAAGTTAATGAAAAGTAAACTAAAAAGTATAAAAAAGTAAACGTTAAAAAGTAAACATTTTGTTTACTTTTGCATACTTTTTTATTTACTTTTCATTAACTTTTTGTTTACTTTTTATATGTTTACTTTTTAATGTTTACTTATGCATAGCACTCATATCAACCAAGGCTGTATCCAGAATTTTCAAAATCTGCGGTTTGAAGATTTTAAAAATAAAACATACGTATTCGGATAGCTCATATGTGAGTTTGAAGAAGATTTTTAGTCGAAAAAATTTTTTGACCTCATCCTTGGCTGTAGGATCAAAAAGTTCAAAAATCGATAAAGTCAATTTTCCGAAAATCAATTTTTGTCACACGCTAATTTTGCGCATAAAAGATTCCTCTGAAAATTTGGGTAGGGGGGCTAGGTGACGATTTTTGATGAAAACGCCCAGAACACATAGATTTTTGGCCTCAAAGTTTTGCCTGAGCTCAAAAAATTGAAAATTTTGAATTTAGACAAAATTTTGAGGCCAAAAATCTAAGTGTTCGGGCGTTTTCATCAAAAATCGTCACCTAGCCCCCCTACCCAAATTTTCAGAGGAATCTTTTATGCGCAAAATTAGCGTGTGACAAAAATTGATTTTTCGGAAAATCGACTTTGTCGATTTTTGAACTTTTTATCCCTACAGTCAAGGGATGAGGTCAAAAAATTTTTTCGACTAAAAATCTTCTTCACACTCACATATGGGCTATCCGAATACGTATGTTTCATTTGAAAAATCTTCAAACCGCAGATTTTGAAAATTCTGGATACAGCCCTAATATCAAAATTGAAGGTATTAAAACTGACATTTTTTTAGTGATAAAAATGAATTTTTCGATGTTATTATTTTTTGTAATTACTATTACTACTTCATCAGCGCTTCAAGTAAGATTTATAAAAGAATTTGTATCAAGGTATTTAGATAAGATGGAGGGGGTATTTATGCATTTTAACCACCCCTTTATTGGTACTTAAGCCCCTCTCCCGCCCCCAACCTAGATGAGAGGAGGCATAAATGAATAGAGGGAGTCATTTTGTCCCAACTTCTTTGTGGGGAGGTTCGGAGTTTCTGTGTGTGGGTCTTACCTAATTGATTTTTTTTGAATAAAACGTAAGAGTCTCCCTTATGTTTTGGAAAAATTTCCCGGGGTTAACCCATTTGCAGTCCCTGGACCTATCTACGCCTATGATACAGAATGTCTAAAAAAAGGTGTCTGAGCGATTTTTTAATGAATTTGTAATATTGTTTAAAAACCTTTTTGAGTCAAAAATTCAAAAAAATCACTCAGATACACTTTTTTGGAGCACCATGTATGATAATGACCAAATTTAGTGTTATGTTTGTGAAACTTGCGGGAATTGCAACCCGGGAACACCACAAGAATGTACTGCTGGACAAAACAATTGCGCTTTAGTAATATTTAATGGAAAGGCCATTTATCGTGGATGTAGTTTTAATAATGGCTATAGTCAATCATCATCCGGAGAATTCAGCTTTACTTCATGTGGATGTCAAGGAGATCTGTGCAACGGTGGAGGACATTGTTAATTTTTAAATATCTATAGCTAAGAAGTTCAGGCACGGACAAGTAGGAGAGAGCCTTCTACAGTACTTACAAAAAGTATTGCATATTTTGATTTCTGAACTTTCAATTTGATTTTTTCGAGTTCTAGAGCAGATTATTGGATGAATTTTTATCATTATTATACACCAGGTATGAAGGAAACTTTGATGACATGAAGTTTGCATGTTTCCTGCATGCAAACTTCAAAGAATTGAGTATTGACACGAAAGTATGCAAGAAATATGCAAATTTCATGTATCAAAAATTTTCCATGCCTGGCTGTATAATACTGAAAAAATTTCAACCAAAAATCTGCTCTAAAACTTGAAAAAATTAAGTATAAACACTCGCATTTTTCGTGGGGATTTTTGAGTGAAAAGAAATTTAATTCAAACCAAGGATAGATTTTTATATGCATAATCAAGTGCGGAATATAGTTAAATTTTTAAAAGCCTTTTTAACACTTCCAAGACGATGAATTTTTTGTCTTTTCGGAGTTTTTTGATGTGTTGAACACGATGGCGCTAATGAAAAATTTCAAAAATCCCAGAACATATGTAAAAATGACCAAATTATGTATACCTTTTTTCAAAAATAACGTATTTTATAAAGGCCATATCTCCAAGTAGGAACTGAATTGAGAGCTCGTTGACCACTCATATAAAAGCTAAGAATCTACTCTACGAAATCTATAGCAAGTTTTCGCTTCAATAAAAAGTTATACTCCAATCTTTGTACTAACACGTCAAGTTGTGTATTTATGAGTTTCTGCATTGCATTATGAAACGGTTCTAGCTGTGTATTTTCTAGTTGAATATTAACCGGTGTAAGATGTATATGTGGATGAATTTATTTTTTGAGATTAACGCATGGGAAAGTTTTTAAAAGTCATTTCGAGTCAAAATTCGATCCCTAAAAAATTAAAAACCATTCCGAAGCTCAATACCATTGATTTTACGTGTATTTTTTGAATTTTCTAACCTCTCTAAAACACCTAAGATAATTTTTTTCGGCCAAAATTTCTTTCTGGCAGATGTATTTCAATATGAAAAACATTTCTAGCGTGGTTTCGAAAAAATCCGAGAAACTTCGATTTTTGAGCCATTTTTACACATGGTAGTAGAAATTATAGACCGAAAACGATTTTTCTCGGATTTTTTCGAAACCACGCTAGAAATGTTTTTCATATTGAAATACATCTGCCAGAATGAAATTTTGGCAAAAAAAAATTATCTTGGGTGTTTTAGAGAGGTTAGAAAATTCAAAAAATACACGTAAAACCGATGGTATTGAGCTTCGGAATGGTTTTTAATTTTTTAGGGATCGAATTTTGACTCGAAATGACTTTTAAAAACTTTCACATGTGTTAATCTCAAAAAATAAATTCAATTTTGAGCGCTTGGATTTAAACTCGATTTTTGGCGAATTTTAAAAATGTGGGAGCAATTTTAATTTTTTTTAAAAAACATGAATTTTCTATTTTTGGGATAAAAAATTGAAAAAAATTTTTTTTTCAATAATTTTTTCTCTAAATAAATCCCGTGATTGGGGCCTTCGAATTAGCTATTGGGCGACTGAATTGTATTTAAACTTGATTTTTGGTGAATTTTTGAAAATGTGTTGCAATTTTCAAAACCTATTTTTCACTATTTTTGGGTTAAAAATCGAAAATAAAATTTTTTTGCAATATTTTTTTATCGTAAAAAAATTCCGTTATTAGGGCTATCGAATGAGCCATCGGGCGATGGAAACGGATTTAAACTCGATTTTTGGCGCTATTTTGAAATGTGGGAGCAATCAAAAAAACAACCTGTACATTAATAATATACAAATAATGAACTTGAACGTGCATTTTTCCATATAGCAAACAAGAATAGTATTAAACATTTTATAAAATAGAATTGACAATTCTATAAAATAGAATCGGATATTTCTTGAACGTGTGTTGGTAAACAAGAATAGTATTGAACGTTCTATAAAATAGAATTGGATATTCCTTGAACGTGCGTTTTTCCATATGACTAACAAGAATAAAATTGAACATTGCACATTGCACAATTTGATTTATTATACATTTTAGCTTCCATATAAGCCTTTATACAAAGGTGAGGAAGCTACGAAGGTTGATGTACTTTAATTTTTAATCCAAAATCAATTTTGATCTTTTTCGATTATAAAATTTTTTACAATACCTCATCCTTCGTGTATGCATGTTTTCTTGTAGGTATTATGGGTAGGTTAATACGAAGTGTTATATTTTAGGTGCTCATGTCTAAGCTAAATAAGTTTATGTTTGGAAAGCGCATTGTTCTTCTTTCGGATAAGCAAGTTCACATACATTCGACATATAAGAAAAAATTGCTCCTCAACAAGCTTCTGAAATCGAGATTTCTGGACAGGTCTTAGTTTTTTGAGAATCCTTTAACTCCTTAATTGGCAAGTGAAAATCATGAACATCTGGATATGACCACCCGCAGTTCAATTTTTGTCTTTTATCTGTTTTGTTAATAAATAAATCCCTTGTTAATAAATAAGCCTATAAATTGTAATTCTAGCGCTTTAACCATTCGGCCATGAAAGAAGTAGGAACCCCAAGATATGGTACTCGTTTTAGCTCGTTTCAGTGAGCTGAATCAAATGGCATACACCTTTTGAATGTTAGGTGCATGCCCGTTATTTTCATCATTTTGATGCGTCGTGCACTACGTCTGGTGTATAAAAAACTGAGGAGCGTCAGTTTTATATGATCCTCAGTTTTATATACGACACCGATTCTTATGGTAGTTAAAAGATCATGTGTAAAATTTTTATTGAAAAACATAATTTTATAAGTAATTGTATAAATAAAAATGGTTATATATTGCAAATATTATTTTGTAATATCCATTTTTTGAAACACAGATAAACGAACCATTGACTAAGGAACTAGCATACCCGGAGCACATACAATCGAATCTGATGGAGTATCAGTAGGTTCAACAGGCTAAACAACCTTTAAAAAATCTATGCTTAATCAAACCTGTGGTCCACATATAGGCTGTCCATTTGCAAACATAGCTATATAAGAACCACAACATGACTTTTTTGGATATAAACAAGGTGCAAGGTTACAATTGACAGTTTTTGATGAATTTCCGGAACATGGACAAGTGGGTTCAGAAGTACAAGTGCGAGTATAAATTAATTGAGCACAGGAACCACAAGTTTCAGAGCATGTTTGTGAAGTACTCCATTCGCTCCACGTACCTCCTGATGGACAACAAACTGATGCCTAAAAGTAGCGTTTTTACAATTTTCTGTGTAGATTAACTAACTGTAGAACATGCTAGAGAAGCTGGAGTTTCAATTGATGTAGTCTAAATTTAAAGGATCAGTCAAATTGGAAAAAAGTTCCATGTTTTTAGAGGCAGTGTCTGGAAAAGTCGCATAGGGTGTGGGATACGCCAAAAAAGAGTCGCCACAAACCTAGAGCCTAGGTTATTTTTATGTACCTAGTGAGTGATTAACCTAAGCTTCATGTTTGTGGCACCACTTTTTGGCGTACGCCCACCCCCTTAAGGCCCATCTTCGATATTTCGAAACATTGCCTCTCAAATATAAAATACCATATTGCATATAATTGTTCCATTGATGGCTTGAGCTTTTCCAATACAACATGAATTTCTTGGAAATTTACACGGCGTTAGATTACATGGTACATTTTGCGTGTCAGCCCCGCTAGAAATTTTGTTAGCTAATTCTAGAATTTACACACATACGTGCATGGACAGCCATTCACTTCAGTCATACAATAACGTTGTCTTGTACCTACACCACAAGCACCGCAAGTATCATTACAACCACTCGGTTCACTCCATTGAGACCATACACCTTGTGCGGGACAACAATCTGGCATGCAACCAGTTATCAGTGGTTCTGGTTCAAAAGGATCTGTCTAAATTATGTAAACCATGAAGGGATGATAAAGAGGAAGGGTCTTTCTTCTTGTAAAAAAGTCGATCTCATTTGAGTTCCCCTTAAAAATAAGTATATAAGCCAAACACATACATAAAATTCTGAGAGAGGTGTCTTATTAATGTGCAAAGGAGTGTATGCCCCTCCCGATGAGAAATCTTGCCTATGATACTGTTCTTGCGATATCGCAACAATGGCAAAAGCTCTAAACTTATGTGTATATACCCAAAATTACCTGAGGGCCACATATTTTGGTACCGTTCGCTAATTTCGTAGCGTTATAAGGAGTACAACAAGAAAGTCTTGGATATGTGCAAGGCACAAAGTTACAATTATCTAACCTAGTTGAAGGCCCGCTAAAATTTAGTTTATCAAATTTTAAAGAAAATATAATCTTACGAGCATGGGCAGTTTGGAGATGATAAACATGTTCGAGTTCTCGTTATTAGACCGCAAGATCCACAAGTATCGTTACATGCTCCCGAGTCACTCCATTCGCTCCAAACACCTCCGATTTGACAACATTGATTGGTTGACGTAGTGCTTGTTGATGATGTACTTGTAGTTGTCATAAAGGTTGTTTTTGGAGTTTTCGTCGTCACTAAGGTCGTAGTTGCTTTTGAAGTCTTAGTTGTTGTAGGCGAGGCTGTGGTCGGCTTAGAAGTCGTAATAGATGTGGCCATGGTTGTAGATGGTGTAGAAATCGTAGCCGTCGGAGTTGTAGGCACTAAGGTGGAAGTTACAATAGAAGTTATAGTTGGCTTAAGAGTTGTAGTCGTAATCTGCAAAGATGTTGTAGTTAAAACGGGCATCGTAGTCAGCGTTAACGTAGATGGTTTAATGGTTGTTGTAGATGCTATAGTGGTAGTCGTTGGAAGAATTGTAGTCATTGACGAAGTTGTAGTTGGTACTGGAGTAGGTGTAGACTCATCACATCTGACATATAAATCGGCTCCGTCGGCATCCGGTGTTAAACTTCCTGTTGTATATTGAAAAATCGTGCATTTTCCTCTATTATATGGTTCATATAGGAAACCTATACATTTAAGAAGATTGTAGTCATCGGCACATAAGGTTTGACAATCGAATGAGTTGGTAAAGTAGCCAGCAAATTTTCCTGTGGCATTTGTAAGAATATTGTTAGCGATTAGCCGAAAACCGTCGGTACAGGTTGATGGGGTTGTCATGGATGGACTTGTAGCAGGTGTGTTCCCTACGTTTCCATCACATTCATTTTGCCCGACTTCATCGCACTTCACGTAAAGCGAAGCGGTTCCATTTGATGAATCTTGCACATTAGTATTAGCATCATATTGGAATAGCGTACATTTCCCAAGATTGTTAGGTTCATAAAAGTATCCCATACAAGGTAATAAACCATAGTTAAGTCGGCAAGGTTCTTCACAATCATCGATACTAGTGAAGTAGCCAGCAAAATTTCCTTGAGCACCAGAAAGGAGATGGTCAGAGATAAGACGAAAGCCATCGGCGTTACATTTGCATATTGGAGCTAAATTTCGAATAAGATGTTGGGGTAGGTGAGTCAAGAAATTTTTGACTCACCTACCCCAAGATTTTTCACAAAAAAGGATTTTTTTGAAAAATCCTGAAGTACCCCCTCAGGAAAATTTTTTAGCGGCTGAAAACATTGCCAATCGATTCTCCGGTTAAAAAACCCTTATATACCCGGGAAAAGTCTAATCCGCGTTGTTTTGAAAAAATTAGAGCAGATGTTCACCCCGGAGCCCACGATTTTTGATCTTACCTCGGTCGGTTTTTCAAGTTTTTCTCGGGTCCCTTAAAGTCTTTCATTTATTATAAAAGCTATCGATAGAGGAATACTTGGGGCACAATCAATTCCATTTTCATGTATAAAGACCGAGTTTTGACTACGGCACTTTTCTACCGCACTTTGAAATTGAGGGTACCCCTCTTTTACGTACCCCTGCATCAAGAGGGTGTATTTTAACCAAAACTCGCTCAAATTCACTCCAAATTGACTCAAATCGATCGGATTCGTGTTTTTTACCGCGAAAAGCCCTCAGAACACATTTTTGGCAAAGTTTGAAATTTTCAAGACGGGTTTTTTAGTACCCGTATTCACAAAGATAAAATCTGCGGATTTTATCCTGATCCGCGGATAAATCCGTATTCACAAAGATCAGGATCATGATCCGTATTCACAAAGATCAGGATCATGATCCGTATTCACAAAGATATTTTCTGGGCAAAATATCCGCGGATATATCCTCGAATCACCATCCGTATTCACAAAGATAAATCCACGGATTTTATCCTGATCCGCGGATCAAAATCCTTATCCACCTCCGGAGGTGGATAACTCATATTAGATCAATTAAATTTTTCATAAATGAAATTTCTTCACAAAAAGTGATGTTCTAGAAAGTTGTTTGCCGTTATCTCAGGAATGCAGTGGGCTATCGCTCATACCAAGCGGATGTAAACTGACCGAGATTTGGCTATAAATCGATAATTAGCGCTTTAATGTCATCCGGAACCGGGACAGGATCGTAGGGTACCTTCCTGTGGTTAAAATCAAACAATTCCTTCGAATTCGAGTTCCTCATGTCGAAAAACCCCAAGTACAAAAAATCAGATGATTTGGAGAACTTTTTGAAAATTCGATTTTTTCCCCTTAGGGGACCAAGGGGGTAAAAAATTCGAATTTTCAAAAAAATTTCAAAATCGGCTGATTTTTAGTACATGGGGGTTTTTTTGACATGGGACCTCGAATCCGAAGGAATTTTTTGATTTTGACCACAGGAAGATACGATATTTCAAGAAAATCCGCGGGTTAAGATCATTATCCGCGGATCAAAATATCCGCGGATCAGGATAATATCCGTGATCTTTGTGAATACGGATGTCTATCCGCGGATATTATCCTGGTCTTTTGAATAAGGGTATAAGTGAAATTGCACTGTGTTATATTTGTTATACATAATCTTCAAATGCCGTAGCAAATCGAAAGATCACGGAGTGCCGTAGAAAATCGAAAATAAAGTTATTAAAAAAAGTTTCATCGGAAAAGCTTTTGATTTGAGTAGCGGAAGCTGGAAATACGCATGACACCCAAAAAACCATGAAAAAATCATAAAAATGGGCTTAAAAAATAAAGTCAAACGATATACCCTTCAGTTCTATTTTATAAATTTAGCCTGACGATAGGGCTAAAAAATAAAAAAGACTCGAAGGAAAAGGAATTTAAAATAAATTTTTTAGAGCGGTTTGAATGCAATACCTTTTTCTATAAGCCTATAGTATAAGAAAAGGATAAAATGGCTATTTTCCATCTATAGTGAAAGAATTGCGAGATGTCGTAGTAGAATTTTTTATGTACTCACCATAAAAAAAACTTCCCCACTATAAAAAATTCCGGGTCGCACTTTTTGAAAATTGTTCCTCCCGTTTGAACGCTTTTTAGAGACCGTGTCTTACATTGTGTTACATAAGGCAAAGTAGTTTTTATGGATAAACTGTTTGTAGTAGTCAGTTGTTGTGTAGATAGAGACAAGGTTGTTGTCGAAAATGTTGTTGTGGGTAACGTAGTTACTGGAGGAGTAGTAGTCGGCGTCGGCGTAGTTGTAGTAGCTGGAAGAGTCGTCGTTGATGGTTGCGTTGTCGTAGTTGGCATAGAGGTTGTTGTTGGAGCTGTCGTCGTCACTAAGATCGTAGTTGATAATGGAGTCGTAGTTGTTGTAGTTGGTACTGGAGTAGGTGTAGACTCATCACATTTAACATATAAATCGGCTCCGTCGGCATCCGGTGTTAAACTTCCTGTTGTATATTGAAAAATCGTGCATTTTCCTCTATTATATGGTTCATATAGGAAACCTATACATTTAAGAAGATTGTAGTCATCGGCACATAAGGTTTGACAACCGAATGAGTCAGTAAAGTAGCCACCAAATTTTCCTGTGGCATTTGTAAGAATGTTGTTAGCGATTAGCCGAAAGCCGTCGGTACAGCTTGATGGGGTTGTCGTGGATGGACTTGTAGCAGGTGTATTCCCTACGTTACTTACAAGTGCCATTCCATCACATTCATTTTGACCGACTTCATCGCACTTCACATAAAGCGAAGCAGTCCCGTTTGATGAATCTTGCACATTAGTATTAGCATCATATTGGAATAGCGTACATTTCCCAAGATTGTTAGGTTCATAAAAATATCCGATACAAGGTAATAAACCATAGTTAATTCGGCAAGGTTCTTCACAATCATCGATACTAGTGAAATAGCCAGCAAAATTTCCTTGAGCACCAGAAAGGAGATGGTCGGAGATAAGACGAAAGCCATCGGCATTACATTCGCATATTGGAGCTAAATTTCGAATAAGATGAGAAAAGATAAACACGAGCAGCTTTTACTACGTCCTACTCTTACTGAATCCGATCTTATCCTTGTTCCCTTTCCTATGTTACAGACCACGATCACTGATCCCTTTATACTCTCTCCCCCTTCCACCTTTCTTCCTTACCCTGTTCCTGAATTTCTGTACCCATATCTGGCATCTGTCTTATGCTCAATTCCTCAGTCTAGCACACTAAACTTAGCATGCTAAGCAGTGGCGTAGCCAGGGGGGTGCGGTCGCATCCCGAAGAGCCGGAATTTCCCCCTTATGTTTTGCTAAAAATTTTTGAATGAATTTGTTAAAAATCGTAATGGTCTCCCATTATGATATTCCACAAAAATTGTCATAATTTATCAACTTTTCACCAAAAATGTTCAATATTTCCATTTTTCCATTTTTTATTAAAAAAATCATTATTTTTCACAAAAAAATTTTCAAAAATCATAATGGTCCCCCATTATGATTTTTCAATGACAAAATTTCCTATTTTTTCATCACAAAGGTCTAAAATTTTTTATTTTTCTACAAAAATTGTAATTTTCTGAGCATTTTCATTTTCAGCTTAAAAGCAAGTATTTCTTAAAAAATTTTTGCCTGCGGCGCTGTTTTTTCTTTAACTAAAGTTTTTCACTAAAATTGTCCAATTTTTTCCATTTTTCAGCAAAAAATCCCCAAATTTGACATGTTTTAAACCAAAAATTAGTCATTTTCTAATCATTTTCAGCATATAAATAAGTATTTTTCAAAAAAATATTTTGACTGGGGCGCTGGATTTTACTTCGACTAAAGATTTTCACCAAAATTGTCCAAATTTTTCCACTTTTCAACAAAACAGCCTCAAATTTGACAATTTTTTAAACCAAAAGTTCTTCATTTTTTGAGCTTTTTCAGCATATAAACAAGCATTTTAAAAAAACCTTGCCTGCGGCGTTGGTTTTTGTATTGACTCAAGGATTTCAACAAAATTTTCGTTGAAAATCGAAAATTTCTTAGCATTTTCTGCTTAACCCTTTAATACCGGCTGTTACACCGGTGTAACAAGATTTTGCAGTTGACAGAGGTTTCACTTGTTTCGTTCATTTTACTAAAGGATGACGATATTCTTGTAGATCAATGTCCGCTCTTTCAATTGAGACAAAAAAAGTCGGGCCAGATGTGCACGTGTATGTGTTTGGAGGGGGATCTTTTCTTAGCAAAAAACACTGATTTTATAATTTTCCGCTTTCGAAATAATATTTAGAGTCGATTTCATGTAATGGACACATAAGGTTAGTCATTGGATCACGAGCTTTCGATTGGGTATAGAAGCGCTATCTATTTCATGATTTTTTGATGCTGAAATCGGGCTTGATTTTTTTAATTTTTGAAAAAACAGATGATTTTTTTAATTTTTTGAAAAAACACCTTGGTTACCTTTTCCCAAACAAATTGGACAATTTTCAAAAAAACATAGGGGGATCAAGGCAATTTTTTTTTGTTGAGAAAGTCAAAATTTTCAAAGGCTGTTTGTACACGTATGACCAGGTGAATTTTGAAAATTTTTTGAAAACTCGAAAAAAAATCACCTTGGTCCTTCTTATGTTTTTGCTCAAAATGTTGGAAATTTTTTGAAAAAAACACAGGGGGGACCAAGATAAAATTTTAAAAACTTTTCGAGACAGTACCCCCATTCAGAGGGGTCTGGCTACGCTACTGATGCTAAGTCTATAATATTTAGTCTATCATGCTAAGTTTAGGAATAATCATGGTTCGATCTCTGAAAATTTTTATATTTTTATTTATCAAAAATGATTTAAATCATAAGAAACATTTTTATCAAAAAAATTTTTTTAATTTCAGAGATCGAACAACAAATTACTCTTAAATTTAGAATGCTAAACTTAGCAAAGATGAAAATAACTCCCTAGTCTGATTTAACAATAAGCAGTTCTTACATTGTGTTACATAAGGTAAAGTAGTTTTTATGGATAAACTGTTTGTAGTAGTCAATTGTTGTGTAGATAGAGACAAGGTTGTTGTCGAAAATGTTGTTGTGGGTAACGTAGTTACTGGAGGAGTAGTAGTCGGCGTCGGCGTAGTTGTAGTAGCTGGAAGAGTCGTCGTTGATGGTTGCGTTGCCGTAGTTGGCATAGAGGTTGTTGTTGGAGCTGTCGTCGTCACTAAGGTCGTAGTTGATAATGGAGTCGTAGTTGTTGTAGGCGAGGCTGTGGTTGTACTTTCTTTCATATCTATCGTTGTCGACGTGGTTGGAACCGTAGGTGTAGGCTCATCACACCTGACATATAAATCGGCTCCGTCGGCATCCGGTGTTAAACTTCCTGTTGTATATTGAAAAATTGTGCATTTTCCTCTATTATATGGTTCATATAGGAAACCTATACATTTAAGAAGATTGTAGTCATCGGCACATAAGGTTTGACAATCGAATGAGTTGGTAAAGTAGCCAGCAAATTTTCCTGTGGCATTTGTAAGAATATTGTTAGCGATTAGCCGAAAACCGTCGGTACAGGTTGATGGGGTTGTCATGGATGGACTTGTAGCAGGTGTGTTCCCTACGTTTCCATCACATTCATTTTGCCCGACTTCATCGCACTTCACGTAAAGCGAAGCGGTTCCATTTGATGAATCTTGCACATTAGTATTAGCATCATATTGGAATAGCGTACATTTCCCAAGATTGTTAGGTTCATAAAAATATCCGATACAAGGTAATAAACCATAGTTAAGTCGGCACTGTTCTTCACAATCATCGATACCAGTGAAATAGCCAGCAAAATTTCCTTGAGCACCAGAAAGGAGATGGTCGGAGATAAGACGAAAGCCATCGGCATTACATTCACATATTGGAGCTAAATTTCGAATAAGATGAGAAAAGATAAACACGAGCAGCTTTTACTACGTCCTGCTTTTTCTGAATCCGATCTTATCCTTGTTCCCTTTCTTATGTCACAGACCACGATCACTGATCCCTTTATACTTTCTCTTGCCCTTCTACCTTTCTCCCTTCACCTGTTCCTGAATTTCTGTACCCTGATCTGGCATCTGTAACCTGCTAATTCTTCAGTCTTTGTTCTGGGGGGGAGGGTTATTTTCATTTTTACTAAGTTTAGCATTATACAGGGTGCGGCAAAAGTTCTTGGACAAAATAATAGCCGAAAAAACGGTATTATAAGTAAAATATTTTCAAACAAATCATTTTATTTGAGAGTAAGCAGTCAAAAAAAACAATTTTATTTCAACAAATGCTCAACTCGACTACCTTCTGCCGCGATACAGGCGTCGAGACGTTTCATAAAGCCATCTACCATGGTCGCTCGCATGCTTCTAATGGAATTTGTAATTATGAAGAAGAAGTATGGTCGCACAAAATAAAAACATAAGTTGAAAATTTTTAAAGCAAAAATGTTCAAAAAGGTTCTAAGCTGCAAGATCAAGCAAAAAATTGAAAGAAATATTTGCAATTTTTGAGAAAATTTTAATTGAAACATTTGTCCAAGAACTTTTGCCGCACCCTGTAAGTCTAGCACGCTAAACTTAGCATGCTAAGTCTATCATGTTTAGTCTAGCATTCTAAATTTAGGAGTAATTGGTGGTTCGATCTCTGAAAAATTTTTTATTTTTATTTGTCAAAAATGATTTAAAATCATAAGAAACATTTTTATCAAAAAATTTTTTTATTTCGGAGATCGGACCACAAATTACTCTTAGCATGCTAAACTTAGCAAAGATGAAAATAACCCCCTGGTCTGATTAACAATAAGCAGTTCTTACATTGTGTTACATAAGGTAAAGTAGTTTTTATGGATAAATCGTTTGTAGTAGTCAGTTGTTGTGTAGATAGAGACAAGGTTGTTGTCGAAAATGTTGTTGTGGGTAGCGTAGTTACTAGAGGAGTCGTAGTCGGCATCGGCGTAGTTGTAGTCACTGGAAGGGTCGTTGTTGATGGTTCCGTTGTTGTAGATGGCATAAAGGTTGTTGTTGGAGTTGTCGTCGTCACTAAGGTCGTAGTTGCTAATGGAGTCGTAGTTGTTATAGGCGAGGCTGTGGTCGGCTCAGAGGTCGTAATCGATGCGGCCATTGTTGTAGATGATGTAAGAATTGTAGTCATCGACGAAGTTGTAGTTGGTACTGAAGTCGTTGTAATCGGTTCAGCGGTCGTAGTTATATTAGTTAATGTAGTAGTTGGGGTCGGAGTACTCGTTGTAGTTGTAGATGGTGTAGTTGTAGTCATCGACGAAGTTGTAGTTGGTACTGGAGTCGTGGTCGTTGTAGTTGTAGATGATGTAGTTGTCATGTCGGTGGTTGACGTTACTAAAATTTAAATCGATCATCTATTCCTATATCTTATTTTTCATGAGATTAATCGAACGATTGTAGTTGGCTCGGAAATTTTTTCCATATAATTGATATATTTGCATACCTGGACAAGCCAGAGCTCGTAGCCGATCACATCCATTACATCCAAAGCTTTTAGTCTCTGGATATGGCGAATCCGGTCCAACTGGTACTACTCTAGGATCGAGATTCGGGGTTTGTGTTCCAGAATCGCTAAACCAAGCTTTTCCGTTATTTGTTGGATTATAAGTTTGATCGACTGCATACATAATGCAAATACCTATAAGATATTTTTCGAACATCAATTGTGAGGAGACGATAGTTTTGTTCATGTCTTAGGGATCGAAATGTAGGTTTAGTGGGCGTACAACATTTATCACGAACTTTCGGCACCATAACTTCAACAGGATAATTCCGACACGATATTTCAACGAAACAATTTGGTAGACGAATAGATGTAAAGATAGGAATAGTACACGTAATAAGAGGATAAATGGAAGGGCTAGTTTAATTTTATATCTTACCACTAGAATCACAATATGGTATAAAAGTAACCAAAAAATCTGTATAGTTCGATGGTGAATAGCACGATCCATCGAATGTACAAAAACATGGTGTAAGACAAGTGCCTCTGTTACTCGAAAACACGAATGCTTGTTGATTGCTACTCGCAACACTCGGATAAGAACCGATTGATGGCACTGGTGGCTCTACCGTTGTCGGACTCCAGTAACTAACTGTTGCATCACCATTTTTTAGACTACAAGCGGCTAAATTTTTCAATATCTTGAAAGTTTTGTAAAATTTTACCAGCTGTCGGAGGTATAGAATAGGAAGGAGAACTTTGATTCCATAATGCATCTAATATAACTCCGACCGAACCTGACGGGACATCACACATAAGACAATCTAAATTTTATAGGGATTCTGATGGATAAAAATCTCACTTGGAAGGGGATCAAACATTGCCGGGTTAAGGGTGTAATTTCGTGTCGTGGTGGTTGTTGTAGTAGTCGATGTTGTTGTAGTTGATATTTTTGTAGTCGTTTGAACTTAAAATAAACTTTTTGATATGTTTTTTGGACTTACTGTCCACTTACTAGGAGGTGGCCCATTTATACTATGAAAAAATAATATAAAGAAAAAGAGTTTAACTAAATTTTTCTGACGACCATGATAAAAAATATTATTAAACTCTAAAGTAAGGACCATCTCTGCTTTAATTACGTCTAAAATGGTTGAAAAAATGTAATAGCACTGTGCAAAAGTTGCTTCAAAAGCTTTAGGAATCATATTTAATCAAACCACACACATGGGCACTCATTTCCCCTCTATAACCCTCCTTCTATAACGACTCATCCGAAGGTTAAAATAGATACACCTATCCAATCAACCGAAAAATTTCTTGTCAAAAATGATCTGATCTTATTTTAAAAATATAGACCAAAGAATTTCTTTAAAAAAAACATTAAAAAATCAAAAATTTTAATGGCCGCTTTTTTCATACGGACCTGTAAAACCCCAGATAGTACCAAACAATATGTATAAAAACCTATATGGAATATTATAAAAGCCCGGATTATGATTTGTATTAGAATCTGTACGAAAAAATCATTCGAGTACTAATTAAATTCGTATTAGTCTAACAAGGAACAAACAGTTTATCGGCCCTCCTAGAATGGATTCAATTTATTTAATTAAGTTCGAAAAAGTATAAAAGCACATGGATTAATGTATATTCAAAAATTTGTTGATTCTGATGTTTGTCTACTATTATTCGATCAATTTTTTATGATAAATTTATATCAAGTTGTTCAAAAATACATTTTTACCTTTGCCCCCTCCCCCATTGTACCTTTTCACTTGTAAAAATAGCAAGAACATTAAAAAATTCGAGATTTTTTGGACCAAAATTACGACACTGCGCGATTTAAAAGGCGAGTGGGACTTACCGAGAAACGCATATTTAACTATGCCAAACAGTACATAACCCCCCCCCCATTTTGGTCCAAAAAATAACCGAAGAACACGAAAATAACAATGAAAAAATTTGAAAACTTCATCTTCATCCCGAAAAATTCAATTGAAAATGACCATTTTTAGCCATTTTACCGCTATTTTCGCGCATTTTATGGCTAAAAATCACTCAAAAATAATTTTTTTTATCGGAAAAATTGCATAATTTACTGTTTTCGACCATGCTCTACAACATCCAATCATTTTTAAACAGATTGAAAAATTTTTTGAAAATCGATTTTTTGACCACCATTTTTGTCCCCCAAAAAATCGATTTTCAAAAAATTTTTCAATCTTTTTAAAAATGATTGGATGTTGTAGAGCATGGTCGAAAACGGTAAATTATGCAATTTTTCCGATAAAAAAATTATTTTTGAGTGATTTTTAGCCATAAAATGCGCGAAAATAGCGGTAAAATGGCTAAAAATGGTCATTTTNCTTTTTAAAAATGATTGGATGTTGTAGAGCATGGTCGAAAACGGTAAATTATGCAATTTTTCCGATAAAAAAATTATTTTTTGAGTGATTTTTAGCCATAAAATGCGCGAAAATAGCGGTAAAATGGCTAAAAATGGTCATTTTCAATTGAATTTTTCGGGATGAAGATGAAGTTTTCAAATTTTTTCATTGTTATTTTCGTGTTCTTCGGTTATTAAATGGGGGGTTATGCACTGTTTGGCATAGTTAAATATGTATTTCTCGGTAAGTCCCATTCGCCCTTTAAAGAACCAGTCCAGTAAGTTACAATCATATGAAAAATGATATATTCAGAAAGAACATGAAAAATGGAGCATTTTGTGTTTTTACGGCATTTTCTGAACCCTTGTAGTTTTCGAGAAAATTGTGTTTGAAATTTTGAATTTATTACAAGCTCTTCGATGTAATACACAAACTTTTTTGAATTTTTTGCTGAAAAGTCGATTTATGCATCAATTTTTTAAATTTTCATAAAATGAACATTGTAGCGATTTTTTATAGCTAAATGAGACGAACAAAATGACACCAAAATGATCCAATTTGAACGTTGTTTTGGGTTATTGAAACGAACACATGAATCAGAATTTTCGTTTCAATAACTCAAAACAATGTTCGGAGCTACACCTGATTAGGTTGGCCACGAACAGAAAAAAAATTTTTTTTCAAAGTTCTAGAAAATGATTTTTTATGCGTATTTTTATTCGAAAAAACGAATTTTTACACCTTTTTAGACCTTGAAAACCACTCGTTAACAACGAAAAATGAGTTTGTTGAGAGAACTCCTGTTGAGAGAAACCCATCGTTTTGCGTTATCCGGGGTGCTCCAGGAAGAT